>CM040398.1:1785000-1837500 GCA_022702515.1 Ilyophis sp. 1 JC-2022 | reverse complement strand
ACTGTCAAAACAAGGCCCTGTCAGCATAATCTTTGCTTGCAGCGCTTGAGCTCATATGTGTTTAAACCCAGCGGCGTGCTTGGGCTACTCTCCCATCTG
Source organism: Ilyophis sp. 1 JC-2022 (assembly GCA_022702515.1). Taxonomy (NCBI): domain Eukaryota; kingdom Metazoa; phylum Chordata; class Actinopteri; order Anguilliformes; family Synaphobranchidae; genus Ilyophis; species Ilyophis sp. 1 JC-2022. The sequence continues at coordinate 1,837,401 of CM040398.1, read as the reverse complement.
TGTGGGTTACTATCCCGTCCCTGTGGGTTACTATCCCGTCCATGTGGGTTACTATCCCGTTCCTGTGGGTTACTATCCCGTTCCTGTGGGTTACTATCCCGTTCCTGTGGGTTACTATCCCGTTCCTGTGGGTTACTATCCCGTCCGTGTGGGTTACTATCCCGTCCATGTGGGTTACTCTCCCGTTCCTGTGGGTTACTATCCCGTCCGTGTGGGTTACTCTCCCGTTCCTGTGGGTTACTATCCCGTCCGTGTGGGTTACTCTCCCGTCCGTGTGGCTTACTATCCCGTCCGTGTGGGTTACTATCCGTCCGTGTGGGTTACTATCCCGTCCGTGTGGGTTACTATCCCGTCCGTGTGGGTTACTATCCCGTTCCTGTGGGTTACTATCCCGTCCGTGTGGGCTACTCTCCTGTCTGTGCCGAAGAGCCTGAACCTCACAAAGCATGGCAAAGTCAGCGCTCTCAGCTGCTCCGCTGGCGTTTGCATGTGGATTTATGTGTTCCGCCCAAACCGCAGAGGGCCTGGCCGAGAAGCGCGTGCTTCCACGTAGGAGGACGGCTCCGACGTATATCCCTCTCCCCTTGCGGAGAAGCCCGGCGGTCCGTCCGCCTGTGTTATTACGTAAGGTGCTGGGTGCTGGAGCAGCCTTAATTCTTGCCCTGTGAATGGAAGGGGTGAGAGAGAGTTTGTGTTTTTAGCACGGGGGATTAGAACTCAATCGGATGGCCTGCAGCTGTAATTAACATATAGGCTGTGATTGATTATCTCTATCAGCGACTGCGCCTTTGGCACTTCCTGTTTTTTGGGGCAGGCCTCATCGACCAATGGCCCGGATGGATTAGAAACAGCGCTCATGCTGGAACGAGAAATTGGATTTTTGTTAGGCACAAGCGATGGGGAATTTTATTTTGCCTAGTATTCTCTTTGTGATGTTATTACACCTAACCTGGTTTGTCCAGTGATATTTCATCCATTTTACTGTTGCCACAGGGGGAATAATGTTTTTATTCTTCATCCAAATGGAAGTGTGCACTGACAAAGGCTCATGTGTTTAATGATTTTAATGCGTCTCTGTAGTCTACTAAAAAACACACATCACTGTGTTTCTTTAGAAACTAAATATCTACTATAAGCAGCATACAGTGAGCACCATAATTCATTGGACAGTGACACATTTTTTAAATTTTGGTTCTGTACTCTAGCATTTTGAGTTTGAAAGGATACAATAGTTGAAGTGCAGACTATCAGCTTTAATTTGAGGGTATTTTCGTCCGTATCGAATGAACCGTTTCAAAAGGATAGAACCTTTTGTACATAACCCCCCCCCCACCATTTTCAGGCACCAAAAAATATTGGACAGTTTAACATAATGTAGAATAAAGTAATTTTTAATAAATAATTTTTAATATTTGGTCACATATCTTTGCATGCCATGACTTCCTGATGTACATGATGTATCCATACTGTTCCATTGTAATTTACAGCTAAATCTAGTCCCACCCCCCAATTCCCATAAAGATCCATTCAAATGCAAAGAGGTTATAGTATCGCTTGTAAGAGTACCAGAAAATAAGATATCGAGAGTCTTTTGATGTTGTTGGGTCACAGACAACAAGACGTCATGGCATGCAAAGGATATGCGACCAATTATTACTTTATTCTGCATTATGTTAAACTGTACAATATTTTTTGATGCCTGAAAATGGGGGAGACTATGTACAAAAGGTTCTATAATTTCTAAACGGTTCATCCGATATTGATGAAAATACCCTCAAATTAAAGATGACAGTCTGCACTTGTCATTGTATCCTTTCAAAGTACAGAGTACAGAACCAAAATAACAAGAAAATGTGTCACTGTCCAATTAATTATTGTACTCACTGTATATGTGCTGTTTTTAGATATACACACACACACACAAACACCATGTTTCTATTAGCTGAATTAGCTCATATTTATGCCAAATATTATTAGACAGAACAGGGAGATGCACTAGGACTCAGCACAGGGAGATGCACTAGGACTCAGAACAGGGAGATGTACTAGGACAATAGGACATGCATGGGATATGCACTAGGACTCAGCACAGGGAGATGTACTAGGACTTGCATGGGATATGCACTAGGACTCAGCACAGGGAGATGTACTAGGACTTGCGTGGGATATGCACTAGGACTCAGCACAGGGAGATGTACTAGGACTTGCGTGGGATATGTGTAGATCTGTGTGCAGCAGGAGATGGGGCCTCACTTGTGTTCTCAGCTTCCAATCACATGGATCCATTTAAAGAATAAACCCAAGTGTGCCCCCCTGTGATCCCCTCTGTTGTCTCCTGGGCATAATCAGGGCTCAGATGTCACCCGGGGAAGTGGGGTTTGGTCCATGTGTTAAAAGGTTTTTACTGGTTGTTGTTTTTTATATTTGATCCCATGTAGGGGAAAACATATTTTAGAGCAAAGTTTCACAATTATTTTAAACAGATTTCACATCGCCTCAAAGAGCAGCCTAATAAATTCAACTCATAATTCTGACTGGAGTCGTGATACAGAGAAGATATAAACCACTCAATGGAAATGATTATTATTTTTTTACTTTGTTTTATTTGTCTACTTTAGTCTATAGAATAATAATAATATGTACCAGTAGGTTCAGAGTAATTAATTGTATATAAGGTTGCTACATTGTTGGTTTGCCTGAAAAAATAAACATTGTATTGCATTAATCCTCATAAGGTCACCAAATGTAGGTACTTCCACATAACAAGAGACATTTCTATGCTTTTTGTAAAGCACCTGGCTCTTCTAATTCAAAAACTCCTCAGTGATACTCCTGTTTATGTGAAAATACGGTTGAATTAAGCAAATGAATGGTTCTTGTAACTGTCAAATACATACTATTGCCTAATGCCACTAAAATACAGCTCTTAGCCTATAAGCAAGCCTAATATGATCTGTACAGTCTGCTGTGGGCCAGAAAAGTGGTATAGAGTTCAGGTATTTCATTACGATGAGTGAAGGTAAATTGCCAGGATAATGCTTGGTTTCTGGGGAAACTGTAGTTTAGGATCAGCTCCATAACCCTGGGGCCACATGTATAAAACTCTGAGTAAAAGAAAGCATTAAAGAATGCTCATGGAGAAAGTTTGAAATCTGCTTACGCAAACATTGCATACGTACGGTGTCCAGCGTGTGCAGAGGTACGCAGATTCTCACAGCACACGTTATATTATACATGTGAATTTCTGCGTGGAAACTCCCTTACGCAGCTTTCTGAGGGCATTTTTCTGCTCAGCGCTGTTTATACCTGTGGCCCCTGGACTTGTACAGTAGCTTTATCAGTGTACATTGAATATGTCTGTAAATCCAAGATGTGTTTGTGTGTTTGTGTGTGTGTGTGTGCATATGTGAGTAGGTAAACACACTGTACTACAATTCAACCCCCTCTAGTGAAGTTCCAACAGTCAAATGCAAATGCAATGGGATACCATGCTCTTGAAGAGTTTACACAGTAGTGTACACTTGTGAGGTCACCCCGATCGGCAGTGTGTGAAAACAAGTGGCGATAAAGCCACACCCCTCCCAGTGAAAACACACAGGATCGATGGTAATAAGCGCTGGCCATGGTGGCCCGAATAGCAAGCCAACCAGCCAGTAGATCAGCTGGGTGAAAAATAGATCAGTGTATCAATGTATGAGCGCTTGTCCGGACTCTGGTCAGTTCAGTGAAACCCCAGCTGTTGATCGTCACCCTCACGCCGCTCCGAGCTCCGCTTGTCTGCTCGCGAAGCTGCCGCTCCCACCTGGCCATTCCCACTTTGAGGCGGAAAACAGCGGTGGATCATCGATTTTTTAACTGAAGAACTTTTGAGAACGCTCCACCTGGAGCCGGCCAATCTCATCCCCCAAAAAAACTTTTTATCAAGACTTTTTTTGAGTGTTTGCAGAGTTAGGATCGGACCGATACCCTCGTTTGACACCCCAGGACGTGTGAGGAGCACGCAGGACGGCTGTGTGGTTTCAGCTCGTCTCAGCCACGCTCCGGGATTGATTTTCCCTTCTTTTGCCTGGGGACGTGGAAGTGGAGATTGGGATAGACCTGTGCCCCAGTTGCTGTGGTTAAGCGCGGACCGTCCCGTACGGACAGAGCTGGCATCAGGGTGCGCTGACGGGAGGCAGACAGGGAGCGCAGGGCGAGACGAGACGGGACGGGGTGGAGGGCGTGGAGGTCGTGAAGGGACGGAACCCTGGATGATCCGGGCTCTCACACGGGCAAGATGACGGGGAAGCCTACTGCGGAGGAGCCCCAGGCTGATGGAGGGGGGGACAGGAGGGGTGTGGGGGGAGAGGAGGGCGCTCCACTGGGGGGTGTGGGGGGAGAGGAGGGCGCTCCACTGGAGGGTGTGGGGGGAGAGGAGGGCGCTCCGCTGGGGGATAGGGGGGGAGAGGAGGGCGCTCCGCTGGGGGATAGGGGGGGAGAGGAGGGCGCTCAGCTGGAGGGTGTGGGGGGAGAGGAGGTCGCTCCGCTGGGGGATAGGGGGGGAGAGGAGGGCGCTCCGCTGGGGGATAGGGGGGGAGAGGAGGGCGCTCCGCTGGGGGATAGGGGGGGAGAGGAGGGCGCTCCGCTGGGGGGCTTCAGCGTAGACGGTTTCGAGGAGCTTGACGAGTTTGTTTTGGATTTTGAAGACTATGATCTTTTGGAATCTATCCACTCGCACCTGGGGTCTAGTCCTGAACACACCCGTAAGTTTATGTGGGACAGATTCATCAGAACAGATTGGTGTGTGTGTGTGTGTGTGTGTGTGTCTGTGTTTGTGTGTGCCTATACTGTGTGTGTATGTACGTGTGTGTATATGTTTGTGTTTGTGCGTGCCTATGGTGTGTGTGTGTACGTGTGTGTATATGTTTGTGTTGGTGTGTGTGTGTACGTGTGTGTATATGTTTGTGTTGGTGTGTGTGTGTACGTGTTTGTAAGTGCATGTGTACATAAATGCCGTAGTAATTTATGTGAATTACCCACAATGCACCTGCATCCAGCCATAATCACTGGCTCTCATATACTCTGTAACCTCTTTTATTGTATTTTGCAAACCTGGTTTGCATAGAAACCGAACATTCAGTCAACAAGCTTTCAGCTTAAACTCTGTCAGCAGTGTGATTTTTTAAAGTGAGCCAGCCTGCTTTAGTAACTGGGCCTATGTTTGTATCATAGTGTGCCATGGCCCAGGGCTGGAGCTTGTGCTCAAATTCAGTGACGTTTTTCTATTGGGCTGAATAAGTGTGGCTCTATGCACAGATCTGACATTGCCGATTGATCGGTGACATCTTTGAAGCGGCCCGCTCCATCGATCGTATGGCGATACGCGATAACTAATTAAAGTCAGGCCTATTCTTGGCTCTGCACGTGTGGTAATGGAAGAGGTTTTCAGAGCCCTGGGTGAAATGGTGTTCTCCTTCCACATCCCTAATTAATCCTGATGTGCCTCCTCGCTGCTCCCAGTACGGGCCCGGGCCCGGCCGAGCGTGAAGGAATGCTATCGACAAACCGGAGCGTTTGCGCCTGACAGTGTTTTGGCCGCTGTATTATTAGTTGAAGGTTAAGAGACAGGCGGTGTCCAGGCAGCAGCCAGCAGGCAGATGAAAGGCTTATTGAAACATCGGCCATCGCACTTGCCTGAGTTTGGGTCTCGGGAGATAATTGAGTCTTTGAGCCATTTTGTATTTGCGCAGTGTCATGATGCGCTGATCAGCGGATTTCCCAGGAGTCCTGACCCGGTCCCTTTCCTAATTGGTTGAGAGGCCCAAGCTCCTCTGATTGGGCTGTCTGCCCATTTCCCTTTTTGTCCAATAGTCTGTGTCCAATGTTTGCCTTTTATTTCCGTCCCATTTTAAATAAGAGGAGTTTATGTTTTTCTGAACCTGATCTTGTTATATAGATCGGATGGATGTTCAGCCGTTCCCACTTCCTAATTTCTGTGAAGAGGCCTCATGTAGACGCACATTTCTAAGGCTTGGTTGGTTCACTTTGCTGCAAGCCACAATAAAATGTGAAAAAGAATATAAAAGGTAGAGGTAGAGCTGGTGCAGGCTGTGAACAGTTATGTCTACACGTTGTATTGAGCTCCTCCTGCGCCACGATAGCACGGTACAGCTGGGAGTCACGGCAGACTGGCGATAGGCTCCCCCGGGGACCCCAGACTCTCAGCGCAGATCCAGGCAAGGGGGCTCACATGTACCCCTTCAATTATCTCAAATTCAATCAACTGTGGGTCTGTGGCCTGAACACATACAATGTTAAATTTGTTAGGCCTTTCAGCTAAACTACCTGAACAAACTACTAAACTCTCTTCAGATCTTTTGCTTATTTTACATTTGTCTTCTTCCAAGCTTAAATGCATGCTTAAATATTGAGAAAATTAAAGCTATTTTTTAAAGCTATTATTTGATGTAGCACTCTTATTTATTTTGACATGACTGTGCCATGGTACTGAAGTGGACAGCATGTCACCCTGCTATGTAAATGTCACCTTTAACTGTGACCTGTCCTGCTATGTAAATGTCACCTTTAACTGTGACCTGTCCTGCTATGTAAATGACACCTTTAACTGTGACCTGTATTGCTATTTAAATTACACCTTTAACTGTGACCTGTCCTGCTATGTAAATGACACCTTTAACTGTGACCTGTATTGCTATTTAAATGTCACCTTTAACTGTGACCTGTCCTGCTATGTAAATGTCACCTTTAACTGTGACCTGTCCTGCTATGTAAATGTCACCTTTAACTGTGACCTGTCCTGCTATGTAAATGTCAGCTTTAACTGTGACCTGTCCTGCTATGTAAATGACACCTTTAACTGTGACCTGTATTGCTATTTAAATGACACCTTTAACTGTGACCTGTCCTGCTATGTAAATGACACCTTTAACTGTGACCTGTATTGCTATTTAAATGACACCTTTAACTGTGACCTGTCCTGCTATGTAAATGACACCTTTAACTGTGACCTGTATTGCTATTTAAATGACACCTTTAACTGTGACCTGTCCTGCTATGTAAATGACACCTTTAACTGTGACCTGTGCTGCTATGTAAATTTCACCTTTAACTGTGACCTGTCCTGCTATGTAAATGACACCTTTAACTGTGACCTGTATTGCTATTTAAATGACACCCTGTGTATTTTTTATTTTTTTTGGACAGGTCACCGGTTTGAGGACAACCCTGGGGTGAGGCGTCACTTGGTGAAGAAGTCATCCCGTAACCAGGTAACCCGGACTAGCAACAGCTCGCCCCCTACCTCTAGCATAAAGAAGAGGACGAAATCAGACAAGAAAGTCCATGAGGTGAGACAAGGAACGTCTGTGTCCACGCACCTCATTCAAAGCAGGTCACTTAGCAGCTGCGCACAAAAACAGCCCAAATGCACAGATTTTATCACACTTATCATTGAAATACAAACCCTTTGCCTTCTGGCTAGCACGCTTGCCTTCCATCACGGGTGAACTCTTGAGAGCGCAGTGCTGGCTGCCTCAGGCCCGGCTCAGAAGTGGAAAACCGAGACCTGGATCTCCAGCTGCGCGAAGGCCAATCTCAATACTTAACACTACATCTGCTGATATAAAGCAGTGAGCTCTAAACAATTGTGGCTGTTTCAGTCCAGCCATCTTTCCCAGTCCAGATTCCCTATTCCCAGTGACTCCAGCTAGCAGGTTCATTACATAAACCTTCAGTTCTTCAGCAGAGAGAGCTCAGGCTCGGCCCTGCTTCTCTGTTGTGCTTCCTGAAACAAAACTAGCTGTTTTTCTGTGTGAGGGATCTCAGCATATTTGTAATTCATGCTATGAATTGTGGAAATGTAAGTTATAATGGAAGTATGGAAATGTAAGTTATTAGCGCAGTAAAGTTGAGGCTGTGTGTTGCGGTGTTTGTGGGTTCTTGGCTAAGAGCGCACAGGTCTGTTTTCTGTGAGGTAAAATGTGGGAGAACAGGGGAAGCCGTGTTTGAGTCCTGCTGTTGAACCTCACTAAACCCATGTGCCACGTTTCCTCCCCTGACCGGCCCCTGTGCGGCGCATCGAGCCAGGTCTTCGTGGAGCTCAACGAGCTGATTGTGGATAAGAACCAAGACATGCGCTGGAAGGAGACGGCTCGCTGGATCAAGTTTGAGGAGGACGTGGAGGAGGAGACGGACCGCTGGGGGAAACCGCACGTGGCCTCGCTCTCCTTCCGAAGCCTCCTGGAGCTCCGCAGGACCATAACGCACGGTGAGGACCCATAACACCCTCACCCCAACCGGACCCTTCTATTCCTATTCCAAACTGTCGCCTTGGGTACAAACGTGGTGTGACTACAGTGCCTGCTGGTATGTTTTTAGCACTAAAGTGATTAATATAAATCACTGATTGGCTAGAGTTGACACACTTGTTTCCAAGGCCAAAGCAGACTTCTGATTGAAAGTAAACTACAAAAACCTGCAGACACTGTGGCCCTCCAGCACTGGAGTTAAACCTGCAGACACTGCGGCCCTCCAGGACTGGAGTTAAACCTGCAGACACTGCGGCCCTCCAGGACTGGAGTTAAACCTGCAGACACTGCGGCCCTCCAGCACTGGAGTTAAACCTGCAGACACTGTGGCCCTCCAGGACTGGAGTTAAACCTGCAGACACTGCGGCCCTCCAGCACTGGAGTTAAACCTGCAGACACTGTGGCCCTCCAGGACTGGAGTTAAACCTGCAGACACTGTGGCCCTCCAGTCCTGGAGTTAAACCTGAAGGCAATGTGGCCCTCCAGGACTGGAGTTAAACCTGCAGACACTGCGGCCCTCCAGCACTGGAGTTAAACCTGCAGGCACTGTGGCCCTCCAGGACTGGAGTTAAACCTGCAGACACTGTGGCCCTCCAGGGCTGGAGATAAAGCCCCCTAGTGGATGTGAACTGATTGAACCTGTCCCTCTAGGTGCAGTATTGCTGGACCTGGATCAGACCACACTGCCTGGCATCGCTCACCTGGTGGTGGAGACCATGATCATCTCTGACCAGATTAAAGCAGAGGACAGAGCCAACGTCCTCAGAGCGCTGCTGCTCAAACACAGGTCAGTGTGTAACTACTGAGAGTACTCACACACACACACACACACAGCTCAGTGTGTAACTACTGAGAGTACTCTCACACACACACACACACACTAGAGTGCGGATCGGGCCGCATATTTCTGTCCGAACCCGACCGAGCCCGAGATAGTAGTAACCGAGCCCGACCCGAACCCGACAGGAATTCTGCTTTTTATGTCCGAACCCGACCCGAGCCCGACGCAGTTAATGTAAGGCACTGAAGCGCTGACATTGTTTCCCTGTCACGCAGTTGTTGTTACCATGGTTACAGCTTCTCTGTTTAGTGGACACTGGGCACCTAAATGACCGTCAAAAGGCATTGTTTTATTGGTAGATAACAGACACACACACAATATTCGGTATCATTTTTATTTATTTCACACTATATTTTCACCAAAAACAACTTGAAGCACCATGTGAAGTAAGCTAACCCATCCTAATTAGTACAGTAATACCTTGACATACAAGTTTAATTCGTTCCGTGACCGAGCTCGTAACTCGGTTTACTCGTATATCAAATCAATTTTCCCCATTGAAATTAATTTAAATACCATTAATCCGTTCCAGCCCCCCAAAAAACACCCCAATTTATTTGTTACGTAGTTATAAAAATGAGAAATGTATTTATAAATAATAAATAATTAATACAAAACATAATAAAATAGAATATAAAGAAATAAACTGGTTCTAAACTTAATTGCTACATTATTATTCTTCACTTACACTTAATCTTCATCAGTGACGTTTGCATCTTTTTCATTGATTTTTGGCTTTTTCGTCACGCTTTTCTGACTCTGATCTGCAGGGCGTTTCGATAAAAACCTATCCATGGTGGTTTGTTTCTTCCTTCCCTTCAGAATTTTTCGGAAATGCGATTGCATTCGCAATGCTCCGCTTGCTCGGCTCGTAACTCGGGTCTAGGTTCATAAGGCGAAGCAAGAAATTGTCCGAGCAACGGCTCGTAACTCGGAATACTCGTAAGTTAGTGCACTGACTGCACTCGTATGTCAAGGTTTTACTGTAGTTCAAAAGTAAAATGTTCGCTAGTTGTTCGGCCGCCGTGACCGAGCCCGACCCGAGCCCGAACATCATTTTAAAAGTTTAGTCCGAACCCGGCCCGACCCGTCGGTACCCGTCGGGTCCCGTCGGGTTCGGGTCGGGTATCCACCCTCTAACACACACACAGCTCAGTGTGTAACTACTGAGAGTACTCTCTCACACACACACACACACACACACACACACAGCTCAGTGTGTAACTACTGAGAGCACTCACACACACACACACACACACACACACGTAGAGACCAGGTGGCACTCCCTTGGGGAGGGGGGTAATCTGCCACATGACACAGCCCTAAAGCATGTGCTGGTGACACTCCCTCCTTCAACATCTCTTCTCCTTTTCTTTGGAAAATGCAGCCGAATCACTCCCTGAGTCAGAATCACTCCCTGAGTCAGAATCACTCCCTGAGTCAGAATCACTCCCTGAGTCAGAATTACTCCCTGAGTCAGAATCACTCCCTGAGTCAGAATCACTCCCTGAGTCAGAATTACTCCCTGAGTCAGAATTACTCCCTGAGTCAGAATCACTCCCTGAGTCAGAATCACTCCCTGAGTCAGAATCACTCCCTGAGTCAGAATTACTCCCTGAGTCAGAATCACTCCCTGAGTCAGAATCACTCCCTGAGTCAGAATTACTCCCTGAGTCAGAATCACTCCTTGAGTCAGAGATATAGACTCACATCCCTTTTAGTAGAAACACTTTTTTTAACATGGGTATTTTTACTGAAGCAATTCAGGTCCATTTTGTTGCTGAAGGGTATAAGGGCAGTGCCCTACTGGGAATTAAACCTGCAGCCCCTGAGTTATGAGCCATCTTCCCTAACCGCGACACTACACAGCCACCCCAGTGCCTGATATAGAAATATATAGATTTACCATGAGGAGAGAAACACTTCACAGTGCAGTGTTATTTACCTTGGGCCCCTCTCTCCCCATTAACGGACTTCATTTTTTCAGACTTGGTCAAATGTGACTGTTTACATGCCACACCTTTTCTCCTTGTCTCTTTGCGAGCGCTAAGTAGCCGGCTCTGCGGGCATCTAAGGGGGCTGGTGATGTCACTCGCCAGACTGGAGTGGAACTCGAAAAATTAAATGAAATCCTTGGTGTGAACGTGTCTGGGTTAGAATGTGCCTGGGGCCTAGGACCTATTTCCTCCTAACGCACAGATTTCAGGATTGTGTTTACACTGCACACTGTGGACCTGTGGACATTCATGAAGCGTTCTTAAATATGCGTGTGCATTTATGTACGAAATGAGTTGGTACCAGAAATGTACGGCGGATTGATCAAACCGTGTGGGAAAGGCAGATTTTTGTATTCACGTACGTATGTTCATACGCGTAAATGACAGGCGTGTTCACGTTATTCTGTGATTAGCATAAATCCACGCCCATGAATTGCCTTATATGGGGGTTGTGATTCCCATTTAAAGGTCCTTACAATGTCAATATGGCCCAGCAAAAGCAAAATAAATAATCCCGACACTGAAATCAAAGTTTTATTAGCTGATGTTCAATCAAGGAAAATAAATAGTTTAGTATTGTCCGTTCCGGTGTCATAAAGTAAATAGTAAAGTAGCCTACATGGTGCAGTAAAAAGACCTGGCAGGATATATAACATGCAGAAAGTGCAGAATCTCCTGTCACACGAGCTGTTAAAGTGCAAGCCTGTCTGCATCGGATGAGCGCATTATTGCCTCTATCTGTTATTGCCACTTAAGCACTAGGCTGCGGTCTTTCTCACAGACTGGGAATAAATAAAACCATTCACTGTTCTACTATCTGTTCGGCTACGTTCACTGTTCTAGGCCGGCCTGGCTCCCAGCAAAAACATTCAAAGAAAAAATGCACTGAGCCCTTTGTTCATTTTCCCATGTTATTCTGCAAATACATTGCTGCTAAAGTATATTTTGTCTTCTGTCTTTTAAAACTTTTATCAGTTTGGAATATATTATATTCACAGGCTATCTATTTTCCAGAAAAAAAATGTCTCCAAATTCGTACTGCCGTGAATTTAATTAGATGGCTCCCTTCTGATAATATGAAAATATGCCGCGTGTCATTTCAACAGTCTACACACATGTTTATTATGTTTGAGTACTCAGCTTTACCCAGTGCTATTAACATGAATAAGGCCCTGTGTTTATTATGTTTGAGTACTCAGCTCTACCCAGTGCTATTAACATGAATAAGGCCCTGTGTTTATTATGTTTGAGTACTCAGCTCTACCCAAGTCAAGTCAAGTCAAGTCAAGTCAAGTTTATTTGTATAGCACATATTCATACAATTGAATGCAATTCAAAGTGCTTCACAGAATAATGAAAGGGACAAAAGAGATTGATTTGACAATACATCATTAACAGTTTAAGATCAATTTATAGAAAGAAAGAATAAAAGAAGGAAAAAAAATAAAAAATAAATTTAAAAAAAAGCTCAGCTCTACCCAGTGCTATTAACATGAATTAGGCCCTGTGTTTATTATGTTTGAGTACTCAGCTCTACCCCGTGCTATTAACATGAATTAGGCCCTGTGTTTATTATGTTTGAGTACTCAGCTCTACCCCGTGCTATTAACATGAATTAGGCCCTGCGTTTATTATGTTTGAGTACTCAGCTCTACCCAATGCTATTAACATGAATAAGGCCCTGTGTTTATTATGTTTGAGTACTCAGCTCTACCCAATGCTATTAACATGAATAAGGCCCTGTGTTTATTATGTTTGAGTACTCAGCTCTACCCAATGCTATTAACATGAATAAGGCCCTGTGTTTATTATGTTTGAGTACTCAGCTCTACCCAATGCTATTAACATGAATAAGGCCCTGTGTTTATTATGTTTGAGTACTCAGCTCTACCCCGTGCTATTAACATGAATAAGGCCCTGTGTTTATTATGTTTGAGTACTCAGCTCTACCCAGTGCTATTAACATGAATAAGGCCCTGTGTTTATTTTGTTTGAGTACTATTAACAGGCATACTATTTGGAATACAGATAATTAGTTCTTAAAACAAACTGTACTGATATACGTTTTCAGAATATATTCAAACGTAATTAATTTGGTTATGTTTTCTTTATCGTATAATAATAATTATCGGCATAACAGCTGGACATGAATTGACAAACAATGATTACATCACGATCCTACTACAGTAGATAAGATTTTTTTTAAATTGTAAATTATAGTAACAATTAGATTTTGCCTCATACATTCACAGTGTAAAATGCGATTGGCAGCGTGGTTAATTGGCAGCGTGGTTAATTGGCAGCGTGGTTAATTGGCAGCATGGTTAATTGGCAGCGTGGTTAATTGGCAGCGTGGTTAATTGGCAGTGTGGTTAATTGGCAGCGTGGTTAATTGGCAGCGTGGTTAATCGACGATCCCTTGGTCGTCCAGCACAGTGGGACTATCACTGACTCTCAGGAGCTCTGAGTTAGGCTGATACCTCCGACCCTTTGTTCGACCCCCTTTGGAGACGTCTCTGTCTTTTTTCACAGTCACCCCAACGATGAAAAGGACGGGTTCTTCCCGCGCAACCACTCGGTCAGCAGCCTCAGCAGTTTCCACCGCAACCACAACCACTTGCCCAACACCACCCTACCCAACACCACCCTACCGCTGATGAGCGAGGACCACTCCCAACCGCCAGAAACCAAACCTCAGGACCATGACAAAGAGGTGTTTGTGAGCTTGTTTGTGAGTTGTCTGCCAATTGTGCTGGTGTATGTGCTCCATCCAATCACACTGAGGCTGTGTCCCAATCAGAGCACCAATCTGCTGCGTCTTGTCTCCTGTGTACTGTTTACTGTGTACTCTTTAGTACGCCACGTGCAGTATCAAGGGTCTGAGGTATCAAACGAGCCTCAAACCATCATTCTGCTGCCAGATACATAGCCGGCCACTTTTATTGGCACCCCTGGTAAAGATGAGTAAAAAGGGTTATAAAAAATTCACCGTTTGGTGAATTAGCTTAATCTCACACTGAAAAAAATTAGAAAAATCCAATCCAAGTAAATTTATTATGAGAAAAAAAAATTCTTATCAAGAAATAATTATTTTTAACAAAACCATGTGTGCCACAATTATTGGCACCCCTGCATTTATATATAGAATATAGTAATAATTTTTTATACTTGTTCACATATTTTTGCATGCCATGACTTCCTGATGTCTGTGACCCAACAACATCAAAATAGTTTTATTTTCTGGTACTCTTACAAGTGATACTATAACCTCTCTGCATTTGAATGGATCTCTATTGAAATTGGGGGGTGGGACTAGATTTAGCTGTAAATTAAGATGGAACAGTATGGAACACATGGTTGGTAAAAGGGCTGTAAGTCATCAAAGGTCTGAGGTATCAAATGAGCCTCAAACCATCACTCTGCTGCCAGATATGCAGTAGATATGGATGGATCACTTTAAGGGTTGTTTCTCCTGACTTATTTTTCCATAGAGTTCAATAGGAAAATGAATCAGGAGAAACAACCCATAAAGTGATCCACAGTTTACAGCTATTTAGCCAACTATGGGTTCCATACTATTCCCATGTAATCTAATCTAGTCCCACCCCCCAATTTCCATAGAGATCCATTCAAATGCAGAGAGGTTATAATATCGCTTGTAATAGTACCTGAAAATAAGATATCAAGAGTATTTTGATATGCTTTTATACCCAGTCATGATAGCATCACCTGTTTACCTGTGGAATGTTCCAAACAGGTGTATTTTGAACTTCCCAGTCTTTTTTGCCCCTGTGTTGCTGGCATCAAATTCAGAATTAGTGTATATTTACAAAAATCTATAAAGTTGGTATGTTAAAACATTAAATATATATTTTTTGTACTGTTTTCAGTTAAATATATGTAAAAGATAATTTACAAATCACTGCTTTCTGCTTTTATGTGCATTTTAAATACTGTCCCTTTTTTGGAATTGGGGTTGTACATTTAGAGAAGATTTCACTTGATTAACTACTTTCTCGTCCAGTCTACTCAACAAGCATACTCAATAGTGTGGAAACGGTGCTGATTCGGACACAGCCTGAATGTCTTGTGACCAGACACCTGGCTGGCTTGTGGATTTGCTGTCATTTTCAGTTGTGGTCACGTGATTGACAGTAACCTATTGCTGGGCTCCAGAGTGGTGGGTGTGGCCAAAGCTAGGTCATGTGGTTGGTGTCAGAGCTCAGTGGCAGCATTTGCGTGTGACTTTAGCATGTGCCCGTGGCGACATTCGTACGCTAATACACGGGGAATGTGGTGCCTGTTTGCTCATTGTGTCTAGTGCTACGGCAGAGTTCTGGGGGGCTTGTGGAGTCTGTACTGCCACCTGTACTGAATTAGTCATTCAGAAAGCTTACAGGTGCTTTTTCTTCAAGCTTCTTGATGCATTAACTGTGAACTTTAATGCTCCCCATGGCTGAAACATTTTGGCAAATTTATAACGGCTCGTAAAAAGCAAGAAACACAGTCATATTAAATTGATTTAAAGTGATTTGCCATTTGGTAGCTAACTTGCTCACCTGGTCCTGTAGGCTTTTGTCTTGTCTTGTGATAATAGAAAATCACTGTTTGTGACTCACAGGTTTTATGATATATCTAACACATGTATGTACATATATACCGTACTAGTCAAAAGTTTGGACACACCTACTCATAGAAGCGGTTTTCTTTATTTCAATTTTTTTTTTAGTTTAGAATAATAGTAAAGACATAAAAACTATGAAATAACATACATTTAATTATAGAATGACCAAAAAAGTGTTAAACAAATCAAAATGTATCTTATATTTTAGATTCTTCAAAGTAGCCCCCCTTTGCTTTGATACCAGCTTTGCACTCTTGGCATTCTCTCAAACATCTTCATGAAGGAGCCACCTGGGCTGCTTTTCCAACAGTCTTGAAGGAATTCCAACATGCTGAGCACTTGGCTGCTTTTCCTTCACTCTCCGGTCCAGCTCATCCCAAACCATCTCTATTGGGTTTAGGTTTAGGTTTAGGTTTAGGTTTAGGTTGGGTGTTAGATTAGCTCATCTGATGCAGCACTCCTCCTTCACTCTCCTTCTTTGTCCAATAGGTGGTGTTTTGGAGGTGTGTTTTGGGTCATTGTCCTGTTGAAAATTAAATGAGGGCCCATCTAAAGAGCAAGCCAGATGGGATGGTGTGTCACTGCAGAATGCTGTGGGAGGCATGCCGGTTAAGTGTGCCTTCAGTTCTAGAAAACTCGTCCAACAGTGTCACCAGCATAGCAACCCCACACCATCACGCACATCCCCTCTCACCATCACACACACACACACACACACACACACACACACACCCCCCATGCTTCACAGTGAGAACGGTGAAATTCTAAATGAAAACTACTTGAACTACTTGTTGGGGGTGCATTTCAAAAACAAATTTTTATAAAAATTTTTGTTTTGGAAAGAAATTCATAAGTAGGCATCAACTTCACTATATATTTGTCGAAGAAGAAAATAAATCGAGCATTTAAGCAAAAGCCTCTCTGAACATTCAATCAACTGTGTCCAAACTTTTAACTGGTACTGTATATAATTTATTCCCACGTATTTAAGTGGATTTCAAAGCCATTTTCTTGGGAAACCACATTTGTGTGCTTTATGCCAAAGCGACTGCATAGTTTAAGCCATGTTTAAGGTAATATTTTACTGCTTATTATTTTTTTCTGTTTTTCTGAAAGAAAGCACTTCATCCCCTTCCTCCTGAAGTGCATCCGGTTGTCAGGTCCATGAAACTCCTGGCGAAGATTCCCAAGGACGCTGAGGCCACTGTGGTCTTAGTGGGTAAGCCGAAATCAGCCTCCACATTACCCACAATGCACTGTGTATTACACTGATTGGAAATTTTTTTGTGGTGGGTGCTTTTACCCATACTGCTCTGGGCCTGGCTGCATCTGTGAACGAGGTGAAGTCCGCTTTGACTGTGAGCAGATACCAGACCATAGAGCCCATCCATACACTAGAACAGTGCTTAACAGATACCAGACCATAGAGCCCATCCATGCACTAGAACAGTGCCTAACAGATACCAGACCATAGAGCCCATCCATGCACTAGAACAGTGCCTTAACAGATACCAGACCATAGAGCCCATCCATGCACTAGAACAGTGCTTAACAGATACCAGACCATAGAGCCCATCCATGCACTAGAACAGTGCTTAACAGATACCAGACCATAGAGCCCATCCATGCACTAGAACAGTGCTTAACAGATACCAGACTGTGGGGCCCATCCATACACTAGAACAGTGCTTAACAGATACCAGACTGTGGGGCCCATCCATGCACTAGAACAGTGCTTAACAGATACCAGACTGTGGGGCCCATCAATACACTAGAACAGTGCTTAACAGATACCAGACTGTGGGGCCCATCCATGCACTAGAACAGTGCTTAACAGATACCAGACTGTGGGGCCCATCCATACACTAGAACAGAGCCTTAACAGATACCAGACTGTGCGGCCCATCCATACACTAGAACAGCGCTTAACAGATACCAGACTGTGGGGCCCATCCATACACTAGAACAGAGCCTTAACAGATACCAGACTGTGCAGCCCATCCATGCACTAGAACAGTGCTTAACAGATACCAGACTGTGGGGCCCATCCATACACTAGAACAGTGCTTAACAGATACCAGACTGTGGGGCCCATCCATACACTAGAACAGTGCTTAACAGATACCAGACTGTGGGGCCCATCCATACACTAGAACAGTGCTTAACAGATACCAGACTGTGGGGCCCATTGTGCATGACTGTGGTTGATATCGGTTCGGTCGGCAGGGTGTGTGACTGGTTGATATTGGTTTGGTCGGCAGGGTGTGTGGATTTCCTGGAGCAGCCCGCCATGGCCTTTGTCCGGCTAAATGAGGCGGTTCTTTTGGAGTCGGTTCTGGAGGTCCCGGTACCAGTCCGTTTCCTCTTCCTGCTTCTGGGACCGTGCCAGGCTAACATGGACTACCATGAGATCGGCCGCTCAATCTCCACCCTCATGTCTGACAAGGTACTGACCCTTTATCACAACAGATTCTTAGTTTTCTTTGAAAAATGTGCGTATGTATTTTATCGGGCCTGTAGTTTTTCCATTATAGTCATCTTGCTTTTCCTGCGTCTTTAAATATCACTTCACTTGAAGAATGATTTGAAATAGTGTAACAGTGTAAACCAGCGGTCCCCAACCTTTTTTGGGCCACGGACCGGTTTCACGTGAGACAATATTTTCACGGACCGGCCTTCAAGGTGTGGGGGGATAAATATGACGAAATAAAATGATACGACTGGCATAAAAACAAATATAAAGTGCATAAAAAATGCAACTCACCATCTCAAGAGACACAGACGCACAGATGGATGGTTCTGGTAATTTTTCTAAATACAGTAATACCTTGACATACGAGTTTAATTCGTTCCGTGACCGAGCTCGTAACTCGGTTTACTCGTATATCAAATCAA
Organism: Ilyophis sp. 1 JC-2022; assembly: GCA_022702515.1. Lineage (NCBI taxonomy): Eukaryota > Metazoa > Chordata > Actinopteri > Anguilliformes > Synaphobranchidae > Ilyophis > Ilyophis sp. 1 JC-2022. Next base: position 1,818,738 of record CM040398.1, on the reverse strand, counting down.
TTTTCCCCATTGAAATTAATTGAAATACCATTAATCCGTTCCAGCCCCCCAAAAAACACCCTAATTTATTTGTTACGTAGTTATAAAAATGAGAAATGTATTTATAAATTATAAATAATTAATACAAAACATAATACAAAGATAATAAAATAGAATATAAATAAATAAACTGGTTCTAAACTTAATTGCTACATTATTATTCTTCACTTACACTTAATCTTCATCAGTGACGTTTGCATCTTTTTCATTGATTTTTGGCTTTTTCGTCACGCTTTTCTGACTCTGATTTGCAGGGCGTTTCGATAAAAACCTATCCATGGTGGTTTGTTTCTTCCTTCCCTTCAGAATTTTTCGGAAATGCGTTAGGCAAGTGTCATTACACAACGCCAACGCACGACCAGTTGCCACTTTTTCTGGATGTTTCTTTTCTATAAATTCTGAAACTTTCTCCGCTTGCTCGGCTCGTAACTCGGGTCTAGGCTCGTAAGGCGAAGCAAGAAATTGTCCGAGCAACGGCTCGTAACTCGGAATACTCGTAAGTTAGTGCACTCGTATGTCAAGGTTTTACTGTAAAACATCTTTCAGATTCTGAATAAAAAAATATTTATTGATTCAGTCTTTCTGTGCGGCCCGGTACCAAATGACCCGCGGACCGGTGGTTGGGGACCGCTGGTGTAAACCACATTCCAAGGCAATGCCACAAACGAAGACCGAGTCTGATCCGGCAACGCCCTTTCTGTTTCCTGCTCCCCAACATTTTTCCAGAGCTTCCACGAGGTGGCCTACTTCGCCGACGACCGGCAGGACCTCCTCAACGGCATCAACGAGTTCTTGGACTGCAGCATTGTGATCCCACCGTCGGACGTGGAGGGGAAGGACCTGCTCAAGACCGTGGCTTCCTTTCAGAAGCAGATGCTGAGGAAGAGGAAGGAGAGGGAGAATAAAAAGTGCATGAGCGCGACGCTGGGAGCGGACAACGAGTCCAAGGGTGAGCGTCCTCTGTCCAGAACTGGGTCTATGTCGCCGAGCTCAGAGACCTGGGTCAGCGGATTTTGCGGCGGTCCCCAGGAGGAGTGCGGCTTTGTTTAGACCACAGGCCTTATGGCTCAATTCAACACTGGCTAGTTTTGGAGTGGTTAAATCATGTCAAATCCGTTGCTCCTCTGGATCATGCATTTTGGTCCATCTGTACGCGGGCTGGTTTAACCCTCATATTGTCTTGACATTTTATGACACTTTTTATGTTTGTGGTCAAATTTACCCCAAAAGTTTAAATTGATACAAAACAATTTTAATAGAAAATTTGGACACTTTTTGTTTCACCCTTTGTGTGTCTCCCAATTAGTGTGACTAGCCTTTTATCCCTAAATATAAAAAATCTGCAATCTCATTTTAGAGCCTGAGGTAAGTGAAAGTTTGTGAAGTTTAAAACCTGTATGGGAAAGTGCCACCAGAATTACCCACAATAAATCAGAGATAAAAAATATACTTTTGAAAATATAACATTATGTTTGTTGTTTACTATTTAGTCCCAACAAATTAGGAAAAGTAATATAGTGTCAAGATGAAAAAATAAGGTTTTTAAGCAATGTCAAGTACTGACTCGGGTCAAACTGACCCCAAAGATGATATGCGGTTAAAATGGGGTGACTCTCGGGGTGACTGGCAGAACTGAGTTTGGATGAGCAGGAGGAGGAGGAGCTGGAGGTGGACCCCCTGAAGCGTTCGGGGATCCCGTTTGGGGGTCTCATCCACGACATCCGCCGGCGTTACCCCCACTACCTGAGCGACATCAAGGACGCCATGGACTCACAGTGCATCGCCGCCGTCATCTTCATCTACTTTGCGGCTCTGTCACCCACCATCACCTTCGGGGGACTGTTGGGTGAGTGTGTGTGTTTGTGTGTGTATATGTGTGCCTGTGTGTGTGTGCAGGCCTGTGCTTGTATGTGGTTGTGGGTGTGTTTGTGTGTAGGACTGTGCCTGTGTGTGTGTGCACTCAGGACTGTGCTTTTATGTGTTTGTGTGTGCACACTTGGGTGAGTGTGTGTGTGTGTGTGTGTGCACGCAGGACTGTGCTTTTATGTGTTTGTGTGTGCAGGACTGTGATTGCATGTGTATGTGTGTGCATTTGTGTTTGGTTGTGTGCGTGTATTTGTGTGTGTGTGTGTTTGTGTTTGGTTGTGTGCGTGTATTTGTGTGTGTGTGTGTGTTTGTGTTTGGTTGTGTGTGTGCATTTGTGTGTGTGTGTGTGTTTGTGTGCAGGTGTGTGCTACACATTGTGCTTGAAGGTCAGCCCCTCATACTCTTTTAATTGGACCCTTGCAAAGGGAATCATACAATTCTGTTAATTATTACCTCATAATGAAGCTACACAAAGCAGTCAGTTATGCCAGCAGTTCCCTGCATCTGCTCAGTGTGTCTCACGCTCTGTCCAGGGGAGAAAACACACGGCATGATGGGAGTGTCCGAGCTCATTATCTCCACCGCCACCCTGGGGGTACTGTTCTCGCTCCTGGCTGGGCAGCCCCTGCTCATTATCGGCTTCTCTGGACCCCTGCTGATTTTCGAGGAGGCGTTCTATAAGGTACCCTCTATACATCCTCCCTCCCGCGTTACATACGCATTCCTTAATGTTCAGCTCGCTATCGCCACGGTAACACTGCACAACCCAATCCACTCCTCGTTGATTCTGATGAGGTTTGAACGCTGATGTAACCCTGCTCTGACCACGGCCCTGTCTGTCTGTCCGTACCCCAGTTCTCCCAGGTGCAGGGGTTCGAGTACCTGACGGGACGGGTGTGGATCGGGTTCTGGCTCTTCTTTATAGTGCTGGTGATAGTTGCAGCTGAGGGGAGCTTCTTGGTGCGTTATATCTCCCCCTTCACCCAGGAGATCTTTGCCTTCCTCATCTCCCTCATCTTCATCTACGAGACATTCTCCAAGCTCATCAAGGTGAGCGGGCCGCTCAGGAATAATGCTGCTATCAGTGATGAGCACATGTGTGATTGTAGTTACTGAAGAACGCAGAGATCATGGACCAAGTCTACATTGATTGTTCTGAATTATGCATACAAATGATGTGCATGCTATTCACCATTTTATTTGTCGTAATTTGACAATTTATTAATGATTTAGACTGCACATGTCTCTGTGTGGATTTGTGTGTGTGTCTGCCTGTATGTGTGTGTGTGTGTATATATGTATACTGTATATACATCTGTGTGTGTGTGTGTGTGTGTGCCCATGCATATGCACATGTGTGTCCTATCCTGTATGATGTTGGGTTTGGTTTGGTTGGATTGGGTTGTGTTGGGTTGTGTTGGGTTAGGAAAACATCTTTATTTCCCAATTCACCCCTTATGAGGGCCCCTTGGGAAAGAAAAGTTTGCACTGGCCATTCAGTGTACTGCAGCCTTTAAGTAGGACAAATTTGGTCCCTCTTGAAGTGTTGAAGTTTTACCAGCGTTTGTTTAATCCTCCTGTGAATATGGTGTTGAGTTTTTTCATCCAATGTCTTTCTGTCCTACATCTACGTTTGGTAGGGTTTGGTTAGGGATGGGTTAGGGTTGGGTTGGGTTATATTGTGTTAGGTTAGCTTGGGTTTGGTTAGTGGTTGAGTCGCTAAAAGCATGACATGTCCTCCTCAGGTGTTCAGTGAGCACCCCCTGCTGAAGTCCTACCCCCCGCCCAGTTCCCAGAATGCTGTGGTGTACGTAAACCTGTCCCAGGGGGACGGTGTGCAGGACGGACCCTTGCTGGACGGGCCCCTGCTGAACCAGCCCAACACAGCTCTGCTGTCCCTCGTTCTCATGCTCGGCACTTTCTTCCTAGCTTTCTTCCTCAGGAAGCTCAGGAACAGCCGTTTCCTAGGAGGAAAGGTACCGCTGTGTGTATGTGTGTGTCTGCGTGTGTGTGTATGTGTGTGTCTGCGTGTGTGCGTGTGTGCGTGCGTGCGTGCGTGCGTGTGTGTGTGAGCGTCTCTGTGGCTCTCTGAAAACACAGCTCCTGTCTAAATCAGTGCTCATCTCTCTGTTCTCTAGGCCAGAAGAGTCATAGGAGATTTTGGGATTCCCATTTCCATCCTGTTCTCTGTGATAGTGGATAACTCTATCCCTGATACTTACACACAGGTACACATACTCCACCCCTGATACTTACACACAGGTACACATACTCCACCCCTGATACTTACACACAGGTACACATACTCCACCCCTGATACATACACACAGGTACACATACTCCACCCCTGATACTTACACACAGGTACACATACTCCACCCCTGATACTTACACACAGGTACACATACTCCACCCCTGATACTTACACACAGGTACACATACTCCACCCCTGATACTTACACACAGGTACACATACTCCACCCCTGATACTTACACACAGGTACACATACTCCACCCCTGATACTTACACACAGGTACACATACTCCACCCCTGATACTTACACACAGGTACACATACTCCACCCCTGATACTTACACACAGGTACACATACTCCACCCCTGATACTTACACACAGGTACACATACTCCACCCCTGATACTTACACACAGGTACACATACTCCACCCCTGATACTTACACACAGGTACACATACTCCACCCCTGATACTTACACACAGGTACACATACTCCACCCCTGATACTTACACACAGGTACACATACTCCACCCCTGATACTTACACACAGGTACACATATATGGAGGTAGATTTCTCCACCCCTGATACTTACACACAGGTACACATATATGGAGGTAGATTTCTATCAAAAATAAACAAACACAAAAGTCCACAATTATTTTTACCATCCACACGCAAACACCTCTCAATTTGTGTTCGTAGGTATAATCCACAAATGTGTTTTTGCCATCCACACACAAACACCTCTCAACTTGTGTTTTGTAAATCATCATTTGGATGAATGCAAAAATTATATTCACAAATGCAAATAACATTTTCAGATATGTTTCCAATATTCACATTTACAAAAAAGATTGGCTTGCGAACTGGCGAATCTACATTTGGCGATCGAAGGACACGCTTGATCTGCTTGGATTTATGTATGGAATTTTGAGACAAATATTCCGCTGTTTTCCCCGTGTCGATTCACACGTGATTCACTTGTGATTCAAAAGCAAAACTTCTTCTTCTTCGGCGCTACCTAACACGGTGATGTGTGTTTGGCTCATCAGCGCCACTTTTAGAACAAGTGGCCAAAATCGCACATTATCTTTAAGAAGTGGATTAATGGTAAATTAAAACAACTGAGTTTTGAGTTTATTTAGGTTGTAAAGTTAACTCCACGCTAAGTTTTTTAAACAGTCATTGCACAAAACTCCTATCAGATTGCACATACTCCATCCCTCACTTACACACAGGTACACATACTCCATCCCTCACTTACACACAGGTACACATACTCAATCCCTCACTTACACACAGGTACACATACTCAATCCCTCACTTACACACAGGTACACATACTCCATCCCTCACTTACACACAGGTACACATACTCCATCCCTCCCTTACACACAGGTACACATACTCAATCCCTCACTTACACACAGGTACACATACTCCATCCCTCACTTACACACAGGTACACATACTCCATCCCTCACTTACACACAGGTACACATACTCCATCCCTCACTTACACACAGGTACACATACTCCATCCCTCACTTACACACAGGTACACATACTCCATCCCTCACTTACACACAGGTACACATACTCCATCCCTCACTTACACACAGGTACACATACTCCATCCCTCACTTACACACAGGTACACATACTCAATCCCTCACTTACACACAGGTACACATACTCCATCCCTCACTTACACACAGGTACACATACTCCATCCCTCACTTACACACAGGTACACATACTCATAGAAGGTACACATAGAAAAAAATACACAGCATCCTTATTCATGCTTATCTAATAACCATGAAACCCAGGCTGCTGTGTGTTTAGCTTGTGTTATGTTTCGGAGACGTTTGAATGCAAGCGTGTGACCGGTGGTGTTTTTGTTTTGTGCGGGGGGGACTGCAGAAGCTGAACGTGCCCTCTGGGTTCTCTGTCACGTCTCCGGACCAGCGCGGCTGGCTCATCAGCCCTTTCGGAAATAAGAAACCCTTTCCTGCGTGGATGATGGGCGCATCTATAATCCCGGCCCTGCTGGTCTTCATCCTCATCTTCATGGAGACTCAGATCACCTCGTAAGAGACAGAGGACACTGCACACCCTTCCCAAAACGGTCCCCCCCTCTGGAAAGAGCTCCCCCTGCAGTCTGTATAGCAGAGTCACGACAGACTGAACACACACCCCATGTTCCCCCACAGACTGAACACACACCCCATGTTCCCCCACAGACTGAACACACACCCCATGTTCCCCCACTGACTGAACACACACCCCATCTTCCCCCACACACTGAACACACACCCCATCTTCCCCCACTGACTGAACACACACCCCATCTTCTCCCACACACTGAACACACACCCCATCTTCCCCCACTGACTGAACACACACCCCATCTTCCCCCACTGACTGAACACACACCCCATGTTCCCCCACTGACTGAACACACACCCCATCTTCTCCCACACACTGAACACACACCCCATCTTCCCCCACTGACTGAACACACACCCCATCTTCCCCCACTGACTGAACACACACCCCATCTTCTCCCACACACTGAACACACACCCCATCTTCTCCCACAGACTGAACACACACCCCATCTTCTCCCACACACTGAACACACACCCCATCTTCCCCCACTGACTGAACACACACCCCATATTCTCCCACACACTGAACACACACCCCATCTTACCCCACTGACTGAACACACACCCCATGTTCCCCCACTGACTGAACACACACCCCATCTTCCCCCACTGACTGAACACACACCCCATCTTCCCCCACTGACTGAACACACACCCCATCTTCTCCCACAGACAGAACACACACCCCATCTTCTCCCACACAGTGAACACACACCCCATCTTCTCCCACACACTGAACACACACCCCATCTTCTCCCACACACTGAACACACACCCCATCTTCTCCCACACACTGAACCCACACCCCATCTTCCCCCACTGACTGAACACACACCCCATCTTCTCCCACTGACTGAACACACACCCCATCTTCTCCCACACACTGAACACACACCCCATCTTCTCCCACAGACTGAACACACACCCCATCTTCTCCCACACACTGAACACACACCCCATCTTACCCCACTGACTGAACACACACCCCATCTTCCCCCACTGACTGAACACACACCCCATCTTCCCCCACTGACTGAACACACACCCCATCTTCCCCCACTGACTGAACACACACCCCATCTTCTCCCACAGACTGAACACACACCCCATCTTCTCCCACACACTGAACACACACCCCATCTTCTCCCACACACTGAACACACACCCCATCTTCTCCCACAGACAGAACACACACCCCATCTTCTCCCACAGACAGAACACACACCCCATCTTCTCCCACACACTGAACACACACCCCATCTTCTCCCACACACTGAACACACACCCCATCTTCTCCCACAGACAGAACACACACCCCATCTTCTCCCACACACTGAACACACACCCCATCTTCCCCCACTGACTGAACACACACCCCATCTTCCCCCACTGACTGAACACACACCCCATCTTCCCCCACTGACTGAACACACACCCCATCTTCTCCCACACACTGAACACACACCCCATCTTCCCCCACTGACTGAACACACACCCCATCTTCCCCCACTGACTGAACACACACCCCATCTTCTCCCACACACTGAACACACACCCCATCTTCCCCCACTGACTGAACACACAACCCATATTCCCCCACTGACTGAACACACACCCCATCTTCCCCCACTGACTGAACACACACCCCATCTTCTCCCACAGACAGAACACACACCCCATCTTCTCCCACACACTGAACACACACCCCATCTTCTCCCACAGACAGAACACACACCCCATCTTCTCCCACAGACAGAACACACACCCCATATTCTCCCCCACACTGAACACACGCCCCATCTTCTCCCACACACTGAACACACACCCCATCTTCTCCCACAGACAGAACACACACCCCATCTTCTCCCACACACTGAACACACACCCCATCTTCCCCCACTGACTGAACACACACCCCATCTTCCCCCACTGACTGAACACACACCCCACCTTCTCCCACAGACAGAACACACACCCCATCTTCTCCCACACACTGAACACACACCCCATCTTCCCCCACTGACTGAACACACACCCCATCTTCTCCCACACACTGAACACACACCCCATCTTCCACCACACACTGAACACACACCCCATCTTCTCCCACACACTGAACACACACCCCATCTTCTCCCACAGACTGAACACACACCCCATCTTCTCCCACACACTGAACACACACCCCATCTTCTCCCACAGACTGAACACACACCCCATATTCTCGCACACACTGAACACACACCCCATCTTATCCCACAGACAGAACACACACCCCATCTTCTCCCACACACTGAACACACACCCCATCTTCTCCCACACACTGAACACACACCCCATCTTCTCAGAAAAACGACCAGCGTAGTCCAACTTTAATTGACCAGTGGTCCGATATCAGCATGTTATCTGGGATAGCTCACGTTGTGTGGCGCTTGTAGCTTCCTTAACGTTAGCTACAGATAATATTGTGGACATGCCTGAAAGCAGTAACGTTAGTAGCTAAGTGAACGTAAATTAGTTTTTATCTCGCTAGCGAAGTTAGATAGTAACATTAACATTAGCTGTATTCTTTCTAGCTTTGTCACTCAGTAACGGTAGCGAGCTAAGTTAACGTTAGTTAGCTAACGTTTCAGTTGGTGCAGTTCGTTTAGAGTTGTGTGGAACTGCTGTGACCTGGCAAAATATTTTTTAAGCAAAAACTGTTATCCACCTTGCTCTCTCGAGTTGATTTGCACACAACGTTACTAATTGTGATTCAGAAACTCACTTTGGACTTTCAGGTTAAAAGTAGTAAAACAGTAGTAGCCTGTGGCTGCTTTCTGTTCAGTGGAAGAGACGGACATAGCGAGTAAGAAATCTCGCATTGCACGAGACTGTTGTAACTGTTGAACTTTCAATTAGCATTTGGTTGCTAGCAAATTTATGCCCCAATGTTAAGTCAATGGGCAATTAATTTCCGGTATTGTGGAATTATAAAGGTTTATTTAAAAACTACAATAAACAGAAATGTCACCCGTGAAAAGTATTCGTCAATGTCACGCCCGACATGTCGTTACTTCTGCTTTAGCGATTAGAGTTGTAGAATTTTAGCTAGGTCGTTGGGAAAAAAAGTTTTAATCTGAATGCTAATTTTTTTATGTACTTAATTGTATGAAAATGGCTTAACAAATCTTTCCCATATTTGTTTTATGTTGAGATATTGATTAGCTGAGTTGATCTGCCAAGTGGCTTGGTAATTGGTGCTAGAACGGTTGAGATATTGACAGGATATTAATCATCATTATTATTATTAATATTATAATAATGTGTGGTTCTGTCCTGCCTCAGGCTCATAGTGTGTATTATTATTATTATTAATATTATTATTATTAATATTATATTATTATTCTGCCCTGCTTCAGGCTCATAGTCTGTAAGAAAGAGCGTCGGCTCACTAAAGGCTCTGGGTTCCACCTGGACCTGCTACTCATCGTATTTCTGGGGGCCATGTGTCCGCTCTTTGGCCTTCCCTGGCTGACCGCCGCCACCGTGCGCTCCGTCACGCACGTCAACGCGCTGACGGTGATGAGCAAAGCCACCGCCCCGGGGGAGAAGCCCGTGATCCAGGAGGTCAAGGAGCAACGGGTGACAGGCCTGCTGGTGTCTCTGCTCGTAGGTGAGGTGGTTTGTCCCCTGTTTGTCTGTTGCAGTTCTGATGTGCTGTTTTAGTAAGTTCACTGCAGTCATATAATACCTAAAATAACCAGTTTTTAGAAAACAAACAAAAAAGAAAATCAGTTGGATGTGAACTGATCACATCGATCACGATTTTTATGAGCCTGTGGAACTGTTCATTAGCTCTACGGAGAAATGAAACAATAAAAAAATGTACATGCAGGAGAAATCATCCACGTCCCTTTGAGTGCTTCTGAATGGATAAGTTTGTGAGGTGAGGAGCATAAAGGTGTTTGTGAAGGTAAGGAGCGTGCTCCGTTAGCTCTTGACCAGCTGTCCTTTCTCACGTGCGCTCATCTCATGTGCACTGCTCTCTCACGTGCGCTCCTCTCACGTGTGTTCCCCTCTGACGTGCGCTCCTCTCACGTGCGCTCCCCTCTCACGTGCGCTCCTTTCTCGTACCTTCAGGCATGTCGATCGTGATGACGGACGTGCTCCGCACCATCCCACTGGCCGTGCTGTTTGGCATCTTCCTCTACATGGGCGTAACCTCCCTCACTGGGATCCAGCTCTACGAACGCATCATGCTTATGGTCACGCCCGCTAAGCACCATCCCGACCATATCTACGTTACCAAGGTAACAGTCGTAGACTATAGCAAAAACACACAATCAACACAACAGGTTACATGCCTGAATTATGGCTGATACGGTCTGTACTGGATAGATGGACATGTTGCAGTGCCGGTAAATCTTATTCTCTTATTACTGGAAGTGTTTAAAGTTTAGTAGATTATGGTGCCCAGTGGATGTTGACTGGAATTTACAGTAGGAATACACAGTACCCGCTAGATGGCACTGCATCTCATTGGCTGACATATCCTACTTAATGGAGGTGGAACCTGCCAGGGCAGTGCTAAAAAAGGAAGGCCGTTAACTTATGAAATTATGTGTGTGTATGTGCGTGTCTATGCTTTTCTGTGTGTGTGTGTCCGTTTGTTCATGTGCTTGTGTATGTATGTGTGTGCATGTGTGCTTGTGTGTTTTTGTGTGCGTACGTGTGTGCTTGTTTTTGTATACGTGGGTTTGCGTGCGTGTACATGTGTGCTTGTGTTTGTGTGCGTGTGTGTACGCGTGTGTGTGCACGTGTGTATGGATACGTGCTTGTGTGTGCATGCGTACATGCTTGTGTGTGTGTACGTGCTTGTGTGTGCGTACGTGCTTATGTGTATGTGTGTGCATTTGTGCTTGTGTATGCTTACGTGCTTGTGTGTGTGCGCGCGTGTGTGTGCGTATGTGCTTATGTGTATGTACGTGCTTGTGTGTGTGCGCGCGTGTGTGTGCGCGCGTGTGTGTGCGTACGTGTGTGTGTGCGCGCGTGTGTGTGTATGCATGTGTTCGTGACCTGCAGGTGAAGACTTGGCGTATGAACATGTTCACCATAATCCAGCTGGTGTGCATCGTGCTGCTGTGGGTGGTGAAGTCGACCGTGGCCTCCCTGGCTTTCCCCTTCATCCTCATCATGACCGTACCCCTACGCCGGCTCGTCCTCACGCGAATCTTTGAGGAGCGGGAGCTTCAAGCGGTGGGTGGGGTCCAACTTTACCCACAGGACTCCCAACACCTTTCGATTAGTTCAGCGCGCAATAAAAATGGCATTAATGTCGTGGTAACACGTGTGAATTCACTCAGGAAAAGCATGGGTTATTAATGATCCCTTTTCTCCTCTTGTAGCTGGATTCAGAGGAAGACTCTCCTAATTTTGATGAAGATGGCAGGGACGAATACAACGAGCTACACATGAATGTTTAGTCATGACACACAGGGACACCCAAAAAAAATCTAATTCAGCAACACGGAACAAGAGGGGGACTGGGAGAGAGCGCTTATTGCGTGTTGGGTAGGTGCAGGTCTGTCTGCGATCGAGTATAGTATACTGACTAATCTATTGTGCTGCACGTGTGCGTGCGTATATGTGGGTGCGTATTGGTGTGAGTTCAGAGATAGGGGTATTTTATTTATACGGTTACGTTACTGTATGCGTGAGAGTTGCTGTGTGAAAAACGGGTTTGTAAGGGAGGTGCACTTCTACGTTTCTGTGTCTGGCTCAACAATTGTTGAAAAAGTTACCGCCTCCACAAGGCGCAAGACATGAACGGCTTTTTAAAAATGTACCTCTTGTTCATGTTTTAGAGGCCGGTGCATGTACTGGTCTTTTTAATGGCAGACGCACAGGAAAGGTGTATCTGGGTAATGGGCACAGGTGCATTGTGGGAGATGGACGCTCTGAAGGCCTAAGCCCCGGAGCCTCTCTGTAGTTGTCCTTGGACTCTAATGTGTTGCGGGCAGGGTTGGAATGACGTGGTAATACTTCATTTCAGTGGCCATGAGGATGTTGAAACCAGAGAGAAAGTATCCTGAGAAACAGTGGAACATGCGTTTGTCTTAGCTCTGGAGCAGCGTTACATTACGAGCGCACGCCACGCCATTCTGCTCTCGCTACATAACCATCCTCATCTGAAGGCCATTCCTTTTTTTTCTCCTCCTTTCAACTACCCCAAAGTAATGCACTGAAAACTGCATGTTTTATAGAGAGATATTTTTATGAGAGATTTTACTATGTACAGATCAGATAAATATTATAATTATAGACTTTTTTTGGACGTAGACATTGGACTCTAATAGAGGAGTCACTGCATGATTGGTTTCCAGTATACAGTCAAGCCGGAAAGTCTGCCCACCCCTTTCACCTTCTCCACATTTTATTACATTACAGACATATTCTACAATAGATTGAGATCCATTCAAATGCAGAGCGCGTATAGTATCGCTTGTAACAGTACCTGGAAATAAGATATTGAGAGTCTTTTGATTATTGATGGGTCACAGACTTCAGGAAGTAACAGCATGCAAAAGATATGCGACCAAATATTAAATATGATACTTAAAAAATATGTTAAAGCAAAGGGTATGAATACTTGTGTAAATGAGAGATTTCAGTTTTCGATTTTTTTATACATTTGCAAAAATTTCTAAAAACATGTTTTCACTTTGTCATTATGGGCTATTTTGTGTAGAATTTTGAGACAAAAAATGAACTCAATCTATTGTACAATATGTCTGTAATGTAATAAAACGTGGAGAAGGTGAAACGGGTGGGCAGACTTTCCAGCTTGACTGTATGTAACCTGTTTTGATATTTAAAATGTGACCACTTAAATGAAGTTTTACCATTCTTTAACATTTATACCAGGCTAGTAATTTGTGAAATGCTGAAGTAGTTTGAAGCCATGGTAATAATGTGTGGGTGTGTATCTGACGCTCCCCTGTATGTTTAAAAAGTTGTATGGACATGTGCATCATAGAAGAAACTTGAAATTAGCAGGAAAATTACTGGAATAGATGCTCATCCACTCACATTCACAAGACAATGTGGTTTGTGTTATCTTCATCCTTATTACACAAAATGAAGCCACCATTGAACGTCAAATGTTTCTCCTCAGAACTAACTGCTGGGAATGATAGGAGCCTAAAGTAAACATGTCTAAGCTTGTATTGCCCTTTATAGTAACACTTGAACCATTATTTCATCTTTGAGGGAAAAGGGTCTTTTGAGGGGGGAGGGGGGGGAGGAGGGAGGGGGGGGGTGAATCTTGTATTCTTGTTTGTGGTCTGGAATCTAAGAATGTAGATTTGTGTGGACTGAACACACATTATGCAACACACAGAAGTGAAGCTGAACAGTCGCAGAACTGCCGGCCTCGACAGAAAGCTGAACTCACCGGCACTGGGCTGAACAGTAAACATGAATCTAAGGCTCTCGCCACTCAAAGCTTTTTTTAAAGGTGAACGCGTTGATCGCGGACATACTTTTCATACAGCCCCTTCTGCAGGTCATTGAAACTTTGATGAAAAGCTTCGTTTTATACGCTACCACGCTCCAGCTATTTTCTTATTAAAACCGACGAGCCGTGTCTCCCGCTACACGCTGCTATGCGTTGTACATTGTGTTCTACAGAAAGTCATCCAGTAAATCTGCATATAGATTGTAAATAGTGTAATGTTCATTCATTTCTTGATTCTGACTTGTAGCTGTGTACATTGAGCAGGCCACTTTGATACTATGACTCGAGATAACACAGATAACATGGAGGGCAGTTCAAACTACAACGGAAACTTTAATCCTAACAGACACTTGGATTACCTATTACAGTTACATACAGTACATAGCATACAGTACATAGTTTTATTTTATTGTAGTTTCAAAAAACGTTTTATTGTAGTTTCACCTAAGTTCTTACAAAAGGTAGTACTGCCTTAAATGATTGACGTTTTGAGACAGTGCCTTGACTAAACATTTTGCTGTAGATTGAGTTATGATCTGATATAGTGTAAATCTGTCCTTATGACTTCATGAAGTGAAGAAGAGGCAGTCTAGCTCTGGCCTGTGTGTGTGGGACACTTTTGTAGGTTATGACTTCATGAAGTGAAGAAGAGTCAGTCTAGCTCTGGCCTGTGTGTGTGGGACACTTTTGTAGGTTAGACTTAGTGGGAGAACCTGTGAAAATGGAAGCGGTTACTAGCCACTTTCCCATCAAAAGCCCCAGCTAGCACAGAACGTCACTGCAGCATTTCACAAATGTTGCAGCAAGGTTTTCTAAGGTTGTGGCGAATAGCAATGCTGTAGCAATGTTTTCACACCATTTATTTGTAATAAACCCCAAACCATAACTTTTCAGCTCTGTTGTAGATTGGTCCAAAATACGGCTGTACTTTATTCCAGCAGAAAATACACGTTTTAAGGACGTGCTTGTGACTCAAATACATTGCAGGACACGATGATCCCATGACTTTTCCCGCAGGATTTAAACGTTATTCGCCACAACGTACCTGCAACCTTGTGGTTATGTTTTGAGGTAGCAGGAATCCAATTCTCCCTGCTGCTCATTTTAAAAGTTGTGGCAGCTGATCATAGAATTCACTGCTTGCGCCAAAAGTATCTTGCAGGTCCTGTTAAACGTACTGGGTTCCCTTTCCACTATAAGATCCATCAGAAGAATTGACCGGAAAGTGAGGCTTACATGGTCTGTTCTGTTACTGTATATCTGCCAAACATAACGCGTTAAAGAAACTTCTGTTTATTTAGATCCCATCTACACACAGATTCTCTGAACAAACGGTTTATGTTCTTTTGGATTTGTCTGTCGGTTTGCAGAGGAATGCATTGATTTGGAATTCACTTTTCCATCACTGGAGGCACACCAGGCTATGTCCACACCTTTTCAAGATTGTATTAATTGTCCATTCTTCAGAGATATAATTAATGCATTCAGTCCTAATGGTTTCCGTGGGGACTGTAGTGAAAATCGTTTTTTTTTTTTTTTTTGAACGAATGCTGCATCATTTGAAGCCTTATGAAGGCTCTCGATTGAATTAGCCGCTGAATTTAACGCCACTTAAAACTTGAGCGCGCAAACAAAAATTCAGTACATCCTTCTCTATGGAAAAAACAAAACAAAAAAACAAGGACAAAACAAAAAAACAGCACAATAAATCAAATATCAATTCACATGCAGAGTATGTGATCGACAGGAGCAGAGCAGCTTCAGATGTGCTGGTTTTCCTTTTAAAAGAGACCAGAGTTTAGTGGCATACTGGATGTGAGGTCAGGCAGGCATTGTTTTAAAAGAGACCAGAGTTTAGTGGCACACTGGATGTGAGGTCAGGCAGGCATTGTTTTAAAAGAGACCAGAGTTTAGTGGCACACTGGATGTGAGGTCAGGCAGGCATTGTTTTAAAAGAGACCAGAGTTTAGTGGCATACTGGATGTGAGGTCAGGCAGGCATTGTTTTAAAAGAGACCAGAGTTTAGTGGCACACTGGATGTGAGGTCAGGCAGGCATTGTCTTAAAAGAGACCAGAGTTTAGTGGCATACTGGATGTGAGGTCAGGCAGGCATTGTTTTAAAAGAGACTAGAGTTTAGTGGCACACTGGATGTGAGGTCAGGCAGGCATTGTTTTAAAAGAGACCAGAGTTTAGTGGCTTACTGGATGTGAGGTCAGGCAGGCATTGTTTTAAAAGAGACCAGAGTTTAGTGGCACACTGGATGTGAGGTCAGGCAGGCATTGTTTTAAAAGAGACCAGAGTTTAGTGGCACACTGGATGTGAGGTCAGGCAGGCATTGTTTTAAAAGAGACCAGAGTTTAGTGGCACACTGGATGTGAGGTCAGGCAGGCATTGTTTTAAAAGAGACCAGAGTTTAGTGGCACACTGGATGTGAGGTCAGGCAGGCATTGTCTTAAAAGAGACCAGAGTTTAGTGGCATACTGGATGTGAGGTCAGGCAGGCATTGTTTTAAAAGAGACCAGAGTTTAGTGGCATACTGGATGTGAGGTCAGGCAGGCATTGTTTTAAAAGAGACCAGAGTTTAGTGGCATACTGGATGTGAGGTCAGGCAGGCATTGTTTTAAAAGAGACCAGAGTTTAGTGGCATACTGGATGTGAGGTCAGGCAGGCATTGTTTTAAAAGAGACCAGAGTTTAGTGGCACACTGGATGTGAGGTCAGGCAGGCATTGTTTTGAAAGTCTCCTCTGGGGTGTTTTCATGGTTTCCACATCTTTTTAATGCGGCGGACTGTGTGCCCAAATGTCTGGCTAAACAGAACCAAATGAAACTGGGTGTGCTTGGGCACCGGCTAAACCCTCTGCGTTCCTCACAAGGAATGACTTCAATCTGTATAATGTGAGACCTGACACAAAGGGAGAATTCAAATGGGCGCTGTCGCCCCAGAGTGCAACAAACCTGGGGGAGAACGCCACCGCTAAAACAGGGTCGCTCGTTACCATGGCAGCAGACAAAATTGGGAAATTGCAGAGGTGAAAGCTCTCTTTCCTTGTGGGAGTCAAAAGGTTTTTGTGTGTGTGTGTGTGTGTGTGTGTGAGAGAGAGAGCGCATGTGCTCCCGTGTAGAGGACAACTCGGCACGTGCGCTAGCACTGGCAGGGCTGAGCACTCACAGGAAAACAAATGTCTGTCCAGGCCTAAAAAAATCTGTTCCTCTGAAAGAACACATTTGGACCCAATGTTTCTGTCCTCGACACTAAAATACTGCCACATCCTTTGCCTGGCTTCTCAAACATGAGCCATAAAATTAAAATTTATTTTTAAAAGCACATTAATGGTGACAGTACAGTAAACCGTTAGCATCCAAGGTTAAGTTAGAGCAGTAGAGGCTAATGATGATTTGTTGATTATATTTTTGTATTTATTTATTGATTAAGCTGTATGTTTATGGTGCAGAACTGTGACAGTTCTGTTTGGCAATAGGTTCTTCGTGGTCCTTGAGAACAGACAATTGATACGTTTGTGTACTGGCACTGTAAGGACATACACAATCGAAACGTTTTGTGTTTTCAGTTACTGTAAAGACATATACAATCGATACGTTTGTGTTTTTAATCACTGTAAAGACATATACAATCGATATGTTTGTGTTTTCAGTCACGGTAAGGACATAGACAATCTCATCCATGGCAGGTTGGGCCAGTCATTTGCGTCAAGATTTGAATGATGTCTGTTGCACTTTGAACCTCATTGAATCACAATCAAAGGCTGGAAGCGAATGGAACAAAAGATAAATTTTTACATGAATTAATGAATGGTAAATAATGTATTACTTTAGTATTAGCAATACACAAAAATAAATAAAATATTCTGGTGGGTAAATTATTAGTTGTTCAAATTGCAATTATTGTCAAATTGTACAGGGCTTGTTTCAAGCTGTTTAAAAGATTTGTTATTTTTTGTCTGGAAATAAATATTTATTATGTGTTTCAAGTTCATGTTTGTCTGGGAGGAGTTCATTCAATTGAATTTCTTTGCAAGCACCAGCACCAATATACTGTGCCAGAACAGGAAACTGTACAGCTAATTAAAAGCGCATGTGGTCCTGCTTGATTTAACCACATTCTCTCTCCAGAGGATTATCATTTCCCTTTCAAAGCCCCTGAAGTCATGTTTGAATCAGAAATGTTTGGAGTTTATATTTTATCTTTGTGTATATGTAAAGGTTGAAAAATAAATTGCACTGCCTGAACTACCCTTTCAGGGTTTAGGCTGTTTTCAGCACTGATATACTATGTCAATAAGGCTTTTCAGAAGCGCCTGGTGTCTTGTAAAGCATCTTAAAGGCTTATTTGAGAGTGTATTTCTCTCAGTGTAAGGATTCTGCGTGTTTATAGTTAACCAGGCTTTTTAACTGCTTCTTTTTCTTCTGCACCAAATATGTACTGTAACAGCAAATGTGAGTAAACGCTGACTTTAACCTCGAGAGTGCACACAGCCAATCACAGCAGCTCAAGAGTGCACACAGCCAATCACAGCAGCTCAAGAGTGCACACAGCCAATCACAGCAGCCCAAGAGTGCACACAGCCAATCACAGCAGCTCAAGAGTGCACACAGCCAATCACAGCAGCTCAAGAGTGCACACAGCCAATCACAGCAGCTCAAGAGTGCACACAGCCAATCAGTAGTACGGGCAGACTGCAGGTTTCTGATCCACCAGAGGGGGGCGATGTTGAGACGTGGGGCAGAGAATCCTGATGCAGCCCTTCCCCCTATAAAACTCCAGGCCAGAGTCGACACTGGTGCATTGCAGCACTGATAATGAGCGCCTTAGCTGCCCCTGAACGGCCATGTCCAGCTACGGCAAGAGTTACCCTCAGAACCTTACCTGGATGTGCCCCTGAACAACCATGCCCAGCTACGGCACGAGTTACCCTCAGAGTTACCCTCAGTACCTTACCTGGATATGCCCCTGAACAACCATGCCCAGCTACGGCAAGAGTTACCCTCAGAGTTACCCTCAGAACCTTACCTGGATATGCCCCTGAACAACCATGCCCAGCTACGGCAAGAGTTACCCTCAGAGTTACCCTCAGTACCTTACCTGGATATGCCCCTGAACAACCATGCCCAGCTACGGCAAGAGTTACCCTCAGAGTTACCCTCAGTGTTACCCTCAGAGTTACCCTCAGAACCTTACCTGGATATGCCCCTGAACAACCATGCCCAGCTACGGCAAGAGTTACCCTCAGAGTTACCCTCAGAGTTACCCTCAGAACCTTACCTGGATATGCCCCTGAACAACCATGCCCAGCTACGGCAAGAGTTACCCTCAGAGTTACCCTCAGAGTTACCCTCAGAACCTTACCTGGATATGCCCCTGAACAGCTATGTCCAGCTATGGCAAGAGTTACCCTCAGAACCTTACCTGGATATGCCCCTGAACATCTATGTCCAGCTACGGCAAGAGTTACCCTCAGTAATCACAAACCAGTGTGCATCTGTATGTATGTCTGTATGTCTGTCTGTATGTCTGTATGTATGTCTGTATTCTCCTTCCACATAGGCCTCTCTTTCAGAGATGTATAGATCCAGTCGGCAAGAGAGGGCACGCCCACAAAAACTCCAGGCCCAACCCTCCCAGGGGGAAAATCTGGCGGAGTTTCCATAGGAAATCAATGAAAAGGCCAGTTATGGGTCTTTAAATTAAGACAAAATCTAGTAATATATTAAAAACAATTGCAATTTTTGAAATGCCAAAAAGCTGATGTGTGGCTTACTGCATGGCAAACAGATTTAAAAACCCAGATTTGCACCTTTCTTTAATGCCAAGAAACCCGTGGCTAACAACTAGCCCAGAAAATGACATCATTAACATTGCTTCTACAAATGAATGTTCAGTGAAACCGTTCGATTATCACCGTACATCAGCTCGCTAATATTAGCCTACTTTTCATGGTCATGGATCATAACGGCCTACCGTCAGCTGTAAAATACGCCTTCTATAATCTTACCTTTAACGGATGATCACTCAATCCATTTCCGTCAATTTGGCTGATTGTCAAACAATTTATTTGCTTAATAACCAAGACTAATAAGTAAATTATTAGGCTACCAATTTATTTTGATAGCATTATTGTTCTGTGTCATGAACTTGTTGCATCCACATCTATGATGACGTGTTATGATGCAAAGCTTTTGACTTTAATGTTCAATATTTCATACATTGTAAATTAGTTTTCTAGCCTTAATTATGCGTGGCGTTCAACGGTTCGAGACACTTAGGCTGTCCTCTTTAAATATGCTTTCTCATGTTTAAATCACTTTGACTCATTTGTGTGCCGCTGTTACGGCCGTAAGACAAATGATCTCAAACAAAGGAACGCTTACAAAATGTTTATTGAAATATCTAAATAAACTGACATGAAACAAGGGGAAAGAGCACTGGTCGACGGGACAATGCTCTGACAGCGTGCTTCTGCCAGCAAGACAGACGCAACGAAAACGGGTTTAGCACAGAAGAACGATAAAGGCAGGTGCCTTCTCAAAACGGCGCTTTTTCCAGGGCCCAAAGTCTTTTTCTCTGATTGGCCAACGTGAGGTCACATGAAGGTGGTCATTTTGTCCCTTTTGCGGAGAGTAATGGCTGCCGCTGTAAATCTAGAGCCACCGCGGAGTGGGTGTTGTGAGAACAATGTTATGTGAAAATCAAAAACAATAAATACATCGATTAATTATTTAATAGGTCTATGCTATGATTACGTTCACATACCTAAATAATGATTATTGCACCTGTTTGTTTATTTATTGTCTGTGGTATTGCAGTGTCGGTGATCCCAACCGCTTTTTCAAGCTTCCCGTGAACCGGCGGTCCTTGTGCGGCTAATGGAAATGGCCACTGAAAATTGTAGCCTATTTTACAGGTATAGCCCGACCCTCACCTATGACAGAACGCCGACTGAATCTATCGGAAGAACAGCTCATATACCTGTATATGTACATGGAAAGGCCTGAGCAAAGTCTCAGCCAAAGCAGCCTTGCCTCTGGTGGCTGTGTGTGAGAATGCAGCGCGTTGCCCAGCGCTTCAAAGGATGTGCTTGCGTTGGGTGGGGAGGGGTGTGAGAGGGGGCGTGGCAATGTGTGCGGTCATGATAGTAGTGTCTACTGTCCCAGGAAGGGGCTCTGGGGGGGGTGTCTTGGGTCCATCTGGGATCTGGAATGTGCGTGAGAGGGGGCGTGGCTTTGGGCGTGTCAGAGCCCCGGGAAGGCACGTGGGAACGCACTGCAGGTGGTGAGGTGAATGCATGTGAACGGGAGGATAAGTGTGGCGATGATGCAAGGCAGAGCCAATAGGAGCAGGGTGGGAAAGTCCGGGTTCTGCTTAAAGGAGCAGAGGGTGAAGTAGTCGCTGTGGATCTTCAGAAACACTTTATCCTTAATGGAGGGCTCCACACACCCGCTGAGACGCACCGCGCTGTCCACGCACGTGTTCAGTGCGATGTAGGACCTGAGAGAAACAACAAGCTCAACAAATTAATAAAAAGATGGGGAAAATGTGCCAGATATTTATCCTGTCAATTCAAGGGATCTGCAAACAGCATAATCCTAACATGTGTGCTTCAACTGAACATACACGCATCAACAGATAAACTCTCAAACATGCGTGCTTCAACTGAACATACACGCATCAACAGATAAACTCTCAAACATATTTTATACCCGACTGCCAACTTAGGATTTTTAGTTTGGGACACGTGAAGGAGAACATTTGGAACGGAGAGGTTTAAATGAGGTAAACTCTTTAAGTGACACAAAGCACCCTGGTAGGATTTACGAGTCGGTTTTAAGTCGCACAAACTTTCCTGTGACGACAGGTCGTATATCTTCGTTAGTCGTTAGAGTTAAAATATGGTTTTTTAGTTGTTTTTTTTGTCCTTCCCTTTCCCTCACTCATCGGTTATGATGATGTCATGGTGAGGTCATGGTCTGCTCTTCCTGGCATGGTTTTATAAGTGATGATGAAGCAGAGCATGTGAGGTTGTAACAGGACTAATTGGAAAGGATATTGCTGGCTACACCTGCGCAGTATACAAAGGGAAAATAACAAGGCTTACCTTCTCATGCTAGGCCAGGGGCACTTGTCTATGTTGTTAGTCGATGCCATTGACTGATTATAGGCAGGAATACAGTGATTGTAGACGTAATCATTGAATGCGGACCTGTTACAGGAAACGTAGGACGTCTCTATGAAGCCTAAAAAGGCACAAAAACAACAACAAAAAATAAATAAAAAGCAATTATGTGAAATATAAACAGTGGATTACATCATGTTAGAAATGGCAGAATGTAAATACAGTATAGTCCCACACATAAGCCACCTATCGGATTATCCCACACATAAGCCACCTATCGGATTATCCCACACATAAGCCACCTATTGGATTATCCCACACATAAACCACCTATCGGATTATCCCACACATAAGCCACCTATCGGATTATCCCACACATAAGCCACCTATCGGATTATCCCACACATAAGCCACCTATCGGATTATCCCACACATAAGCCACCTATCGGATTATCCCACACATAAGCCACCTATCGGATTATCCCACACATAAGCCACCTATCGGATTATCCCACACATAAGCCACCTATCGGATTATCCCACACATAAGGACCTATCGGATTATCCCACACATAAGGACCTATCGGATTATCCCACACATAAGGACCTATCGGATTATCCCACACATAAGCCACCTATCGGATTATCCCACACATAAGGACCTATCGGATTATCCCACACATAAGGACCTATCAGATTATCCCACACATAAGGACCTATCGGATTATCCCACACATAAGCCACCTATCGGATTATCCCACACATAAGGACCTATCGGATTATCCCACACATAAGGACCTATCGGATTATCCCACACATAAGGACCTATCGGATTATCCCACACATAAGGACCTATCGGATTATCCCACACATAAGGACCTATCGGATTATCCCACACATAAACCACCTATCGGATTATCCCACACATAAGGACCTATCGGATTATCCCACACATAAACCACCTATCGGATTATCCCACACATAAGGACCTATCGGATTATCCCACACATAAGGACCTATCGGATTATCCCACACATAAGGACCTATCGGATTATCCCACACATAAGGACCTATCGGATTATCCCACACATAAGGACCTATCGGATTATCCCACACATAAGCCACCTATCGGATTATCCCACACATAAGGACCTATCGGATTATCCCACACATAAGCCACCTATCGGATTATCCCACACATAAGGACCTATCGGATTATCCCACACATAAGGACCTATCGGATTATCCCACACATAAGGACCTATCGGATTATCCCACACATAAGGACCTATCGGATTATCCCACACATAAGCCACCTATCGGATTATCCCACACATAAACCACCTATCGGATTATCCCACACATAAGCCACCTATCGGATTATCCCACACATAAGGACCTATCGGATTATCCCACACATAAGGACCTATCGGATTATCCCACACATAAGCCACCTATCGGATTATCCCACACATAAGGACCTATCGGATTATCCCACACATAAGGACCTATCGGATTATCCCACACATAAGGACCTATCGGATTATCCCACACATAAGGACCTATCGGATTATCCCACACATAAGGACCTATCGGATTATCCCACACATAAACCACCTATCGGATTATCCCACACATAAGCCACCTATCGGATTATCCCACACATAAGCCACCTATCGGATTATCCCACACATAAGCCACCTATCGGATTATCCCACACATAAGGACCTATCGGATTATCCCACACATAAGGACCTATCGGATTATCCCACACATAAGCCACCTATCGGATTATCCCACACATAAGGACCTATCGGATTATCCCACACATAAGGACCTATCGGATTATCCCACACATAAGGACCTATCGGATTATCCCACACATAAGCCACCTATCGGATTATCCCACACATAAGCCACCTATCGGATTATCCCACACATAAGCCACCTATCGGATTATCCCACACATAAGCCACCTATCGGATTATCCCACACATAAGGACCTATCGGATTATCCCACACATAAGGACCTATCGGATTATCCCACACATAAGCCACCTATCGGATTATCCCACACATAAACCACCTATCGGATTATCCCACACATAAGCCACCTATCGGATTATCCCACACATAAGGACCTATCGGATTATCCCACACATAAGCCACCTATCGGATTATCCCACACATAAGGACCTATCGGATTATCCCACACATAAGCCACCTATCGGATTATCCCACACATAAGCCACCTATCGGATTATCCCACACATAAGCCACCTATCGGATTATCCCACACATAAGGACCTATCGGATTATCCCACACATAAGCCACCTATCGGATTATCCCACACATAAGGACCTATCGGATTATCCCACACATAAGCCACCTATCGGATTATCCCACACATAAGCCACCTATCGGATTATCCCACACATAAGCCACCTATCGGATTATCCCACACATAAACCACCTATCGGATTATCCCACACATAAGCCACCTATCGGATTATCCCACACATAAGCCACCTATCGGATTATCCAATACCCTCTTTTACATGTTAATGTCAATCTGTAATGGAGATGGACAGCCTCATGAAGAGGCAGCTTTTACAAGTGTGCAGTACATCCATACTACTGTCTACTGCACCTCCCCCTCCGTGTGTCATCCATACTACCGTCTACTGCACCTCCCCCACCGTGTGTCATCCATACTACCGTCTACTGCACCTCCCCCACCGTGTGTCATCCATACTACTGTCTACTGCACCTCCCCCTCCGTGTGTCATCCATACTACTGTCTACTGCACCTCCCCCACCGTGTGTCATCCATACTACTGTCTACTGCACCTCCCCCACCGTGTGTCATCCATACTACCGTCTACTGCACCTCCCCCACCGTGTGTCATCCATACTACCGTCTACTGCACCTCCCCCACCGTGTGTCATTCATACTACTGTCTACTGCACCTCCCCCACCGTATGTCATTCATACTACTGTCCACTGCACCTCCCCCACCGTGTGTCATCCACACTACTGTCTACTGCACCTCCCCCTCCGTGTGTCATCCATACTACTGTCCACTGCACCTCCCCCACCGTGTGTCATCCATACTACTGTCTACTGCACCTCCCCCACCGTGTGCCATTCATACTACTGTCTACTGCACCTCCCCCACCGTGTGTCATCCATACTACTGTCTACTGCACCTCCCCCTCCGTGTGTCATCCATACTACTGTCCACTGCACCTCCCCCACCGTGTGTCATCCACACTACTGTCTACTGCACCTCCCCCACCGTGTGTCATCCATACTACTGTCTACTGCACCTCCCCCTCCGTGTGTCATCCATACTACTGTCTACTGCACCTCCCACGCCGTGTCATCCATACTACCGTCTACTGCACCTCCCCCACCGTGTGTCATCCATACTACTGTCTACTGCACCTCCCCCACCGTGTGTCATTCATACTACTGTCTACTGCACCTCCCCCACCGTGTGCCATTCATACTACTGTCTACTGCACCTCCCCCACCGTGTGCCATCCATACTACTGTCCACTGCACCTCCCCCACCGTGTGTCATCCATACTACTGTCTACTGCACCTCCCCCACCGTGTGTCATCCATACTACTGTCTACTGCACCTCCCCCACCGTGTGTCATCCATTCTACTGTCGACTGCACCTCCCCCACCGTGTGTCATCCATACTACTGTCTACTGCACCTCCCCCACCGTGTGTCATCCATACTACTGTCTACTGCACCTCCCCCACCGTGTGCCATCCACACTACCGTCTACTGCACCTCCCCCACCGTGTGCCATCCATACTACTGTCTACTGCACCTCCCCCACCGTGTGCCATTCATACTACTGTCTACTGCACCTCCCCCACCGTGTGTCATCCATACTACTGTCTACTGCACCTCCCCCACCGTGTGTCATCCATACTACTGTCTACTGCACCTCCCCCACCGTGTGTCATCCATACTACTGTCTACTGCACCTCCCCCACCGTGTGTCATCCATACTACTGTCTACTGCACCTCCCCCACCATGTGTCATCCATACTACTGTCTACTGCACCTCCCCCACCGTGTGTCATCCATACTACTGTCTACTGCACCTCCCCCACCGTGTGTCATCCATACTACTGTCTACTGCACCTCCCCCACCGTGTGTCATTCATACTACTGTCTACTGCACCTCCCCCACCGTGTGTCATCCATACTACTGTCTACTGCACCTCCCCCACCGTGTGTCATCCATACTACCGTCTACTGCACCTCCCCCACCGTGTGTCATCCATACTACTGTCTACTGCACCTCCCCCACCGTGTGTCATCCATACTACTGTCTACTGCACCTCCCCCACCGTGTGTCATCCATACTACCGTCTACTGCACCTCCCCCACCGTGTGCCATTCATACCACTGTCTACTGCACCTCCCCCACCGTATGTCATCCATACTACTGTCTACTGCACCTCCCCCACCGTGTGTCATCCATACTACTGTCTACTGCACCTCCCCCACCGTGTGTCATCCATACTACCGTCTACTGCACCTCCCCCACCGTGTGCCATTCATACTACTGTCTACTGCACCTCCCCCACCGTATGTCATCCATACTACTGTCTACTGCACCTCCCCCACCGTGTGTCATTCATACTACTGTCTACTGCACCTCCCCCACCGTGTGCCATCCATAATACTGTCCACTGCACCTCCCCCACCGTATGTCATCCATACTACTGTCTACTGCACCTCCCCCACCGTGTGTCATCCATACTACTGTCTACTGCACCTCCCCCTCCGTATGTCATCCATACTACTGTCTACTGCACCTCCCCCTCCGTATGTCATCCATACTACCGTCTACTGCACCTCCCCCACCGTATGTCATTCATTTTTCAACAATTATAGTCGTGCAAGTTCATGTATGAAAAATATGTTGGTTATAAATACATGTTTTGGCATTTTCAAAACAGTTTAACTGAATTAATTTCAGCATATTCTTACTTTAAAATGGCTGCTGTGCTTATTTAGATATTTACACCTCGGCTCTAGTCCCTTTCAGGTGGGATACGCAGGGGTTCACTGTCAATCTATTTCACTGTACTAGGGAAGAATTGGAGAATACATTTCTGATGACTATTAGATGGCAGAAACAACCAAACACATTAAGGAAGGACAGTCGCATCCGGTGTTCTCTCTTCCACCCATGTGATCAGTTTCTGTTCAGAATCAATTTCAAGCCTCTGTTCAAAATGAATGCAGCCATCCGTTCTAGTTTCTTTCTTTCTTTCTACAAGATTGTCTGTAGATTTTTCAATTGCCAATTTTAGTCAATTTTCAATGTAATTGTTGGGATAATGTACAATTACTCACCAGTAGAAGCGAGAATAATGGAGATATATACTGAGATGGTGACAGCCAGGTGATTCTCCATCCTCTGTACTTATGTTGGTCTGTTTTCTGTAAAACATTGATTACAGTGAAAATAGTCTTTTCCTACCTTTCTCATCTGCTAAAACTGTTGAGGGGATTATTGCATTTGAGATCTGTTTTGGTCTTTCTTGCCCTAGATAATGTGCAGATAAAAGGTTCAAAAGATGGTCTCGTAATGGGTGTTACTGAAATGACATGACTGATGGACATTCCGGAGAGAATGTCAGTGCACGTTTACTAGGTGACCTCACTGACCATTAGAAAAGCAAAAAAATAAAATATAATATGATATAAAATTAACATAATCAAAAACGGTGGATCAATACTGCAACAAAAATAGTGGCGGCGATGGTCTTTGAGAACCACATAGAGCTCCATAGTCCCGCCCCCTCCTGTCCCTGGCTGGTCCCGGAAGACTGCCAGAAGCCATTACCTGCCCACACTTCGGGATCTTTCAGTCACCCTTATGATGATATTATGGCATTGTATGGACCAAACTTTGACACATATGTGATACAAAGTCCATTATATACTCACCACCGTGTTTAAATCAAATTTGAATGAGTTTCAGAAACATAACTACACTACCCAGAATCCCCAGTCGTACATCGCCGGCTCCCGCTTTTGTTCGTACGAAGTAGCTACCGGCCGCTCTGCTAGCGAAAATCGCCATCACTCGGTCTGCTCTTGTAACTTAATATGGAAGTAGCTACCGGCCGTTCTGCTAGCTATCACTTTGTCATATTATGGAAGTGAAACTAAGAGTATTACTAAGGGCGAGAATCAGTCTGGCCATGTTGAAAGTGTCAGCTTTATGGCTTTCACTCCAGCAGTGGTGGTGAGCGAGTAGCCCGGATGTTGTTGTCATTTTAGTTGTTTTTTTTAAAACGTGTTTGTTGTTTAATTGTTGGATTTAATTTCAAATGACCAATTTTATACATTATTTTTAAATGTGACATGCCCTCTCTTGGGTGTTTTGAACGTCTCGCTCCCTGAATATAGAAAAAAATTAATTTCAGTCCATTGACTCCCATTGTATTTTTTCCGAAAAGTGGAACCAGAAGTTCGTCACCAAAGTGGACAGGACTACAGAGCTCTATAACACAAAATGCTAAATGTAATGTCAAATACTTTTTCTGAATATAGTATTTAAGAAAAGAAAACATCAGGAGGTCGGATAATAATCATTCTGCTGATGCACTTGACATTGCAGAAGACTTTGTTGAGCACTTAGGCAAGGACGTGGTTACAAACATGTGTACAACTACATCTGATACTGGAAATATTAGATAATGTTGCAGAAATAGATAGTAGTGTCAGAGAAAGGTCAACTGGTAGACTCAAAGGGTAGACTGAACTAAGGGTCAAAGGGTAGACTGAACTAAGGGTCAAAGGGTAGACTGAACTAAGGGTCAAAGGGTAGACTGAACTAAGGGTCAAAGGGTAGACTGAACTAAGGGTCAAAGGGTAGACTGAACTAAGGGTCAAAGGGTAGACTGAACTAAGGGTCAAAGGGTAGACTGAACTAGAGGACAAAAACAAGGTAGCACAATATAAACATGTAAGATATGGGATTTCACTGACGCTGTAACCTGTAGTTTTAAAGCTGTTTCTGGGCAAAATCATTTCCCCTTGAGGATTAAAAAAGCAGGTCTATTTTTTTGCTGAAACATTTGCTGAAACGAGTCTATCAGTAGGGATGTAGGAGAATGGTTGTGCATTTAAGAGGAAAAATAATAATAAGGAACAGTCCAAACTATTTTGCACATTGTGGAAAACAGGTTCCAAAATGAATCCCTTAGGGCCTTATGACATTACATTGCATTACAGTCACTGAGCAGGACGCTCTTATTCAGAGCGACGTACACAAGTATAGCAGTGTAGTAGCTCCCAGGTACTAAACGCTCTTATCCAGAGCGCCGTACACAAGTATAGCAGTGTAGTAGCTCCCAGGTACTAAACGCTCTTATCCAGAGCGCCGTACACAAGTATAGCAGTGTAGTAGCTCCCAGGTACTAAACGCTCTTATCCAGAGCGCCGTACACAAGTATAGCAGTGTAGTAGCTCCCAGGTACTAAACGCTCTTATCCAGAGCGCCGTACACAAGTATAGCAGTGTAGTAGCTCCCAGGTACTAAACGCTCTTATCCAGAGCGCCGTACACAAGTATAGCAGTGTAGTAGCTCCCAGGTACTAAACGCTCTTATCCAGAGCGCCGTACACAAGTATAGCAGTGTAGTAGCTCCCAGGTACTAAACGCTCTTATCCAGAGCGCCGTACACAAGTATAGCAGTGTAGTAGCTCCCAGGTACTAAACGCTCTTATCCAGAGCGCCGTACACAAGTATAGCAGTGTAGTAGCTCCCAGGTACTAAACGCTCTTATCCAGAGCGCCGTACACAAGTATAGCAGTGTAGTAGCTCCCAGGTACTAAACGCTCTTATCCAGAGCGCCGTACACAAGTATAGCAGTGTAGTAGCTCCCAGGTACTAAACAGTATACTTTAGCCCCTTCGCGCAGATGGCAAATTTGGTCAATTCTTGCCTATTTAGGGGGTGCTCTGTTTAAGACTTTATAACTCCAGGTGTGAGCATCAGAGAAACTTGGCAAATGGCTTAAATGAAACAAGACAGTTTTACCATTTACAATACAAACTTTGCATTTGTTTATTTTCATAATTTAAGTCAAAATAAAGTGCCACGAATGCAAAGAAATGCAAAAAAACAATATAGATTTTCCTTTAGTTTGCAATGAGAGAGCTACATAAGAGAAACAAGTAAATCTATACATTTCCTGGATAATAAACTCTATGACCACAAGTGTGCAAAATCTGAGGATGATATGCAGAACTACTAAAGATCTATGATGCAAAATATAGGCAGTGTACCCTGTTGTCCATTAGTGTCTTCAAATCTATCCAAACGGCTAAATTGTGCACTGCTCTAAATCATAAAATAATTATATATTTAACTACAAATCAAATGTTTTGGATCATAAAACTAACTTTTGCATAATTTTCAAGTGGGAATTACTATATTTTCATCAGTATAGGGGGTAGATATCTAAAACCCTATCCAATACATGTCATAAAATGAATAAAATTAGTTTTGTTCATTATAAATCAGATACATTTGCCCCTTCTGATGGTTTAAGATGAAAATATTGATATCAGTGTTACACACACCTAAATAAGTAGCCTAATCATTCACTCTTGTACCTCACTAAAACATCAGTTTCCCCTGTACTCTACAGTATGTATTCTTTTGCCCTGTACTCTACAGTATGTATACTTTCCCCCTGTACTCTACAGTATGTATACTTTTCCCCTGTACTCTACAGTATGTATTCTTTCCCCTGTACTCTACAGTATGTATACTTTCCCCTGTACTCTACAGTATGTATACTTTCCCCCTGTACTCTACAGCATGTATACTTTTGCCCTGGACTGGCATTTTTCTGTAGTAAAATAAAAAATCTATATATGAGCACACAGTAAATTGGAATGAGTATTTCCCATGCCCTAAGAGACAAGGAAAGCCCAGGAAGCCTATATTACAGTGAGCAACATAATTCATTGGACAGTGACACATTTTGTGTTATTTTGGTTCTGTATTCTAGCACTTTGGGTTTGAAAGGATACAATGATAATGATGTTGAAGTGCAGACTGTCAGCTTTAATTTGAGCTTATTTTCATCCATATCGGATGAACCCTTTAGAAATTATATAACCTTTTGTACATAGTCTCCCCATTTTCAGGCGACAAAAAAATTGCAGTTTAACATCATGTAGAATAAAGTAATCATTTTAAATATTTGGTCGCATATCCTTTGCATGCCATCACTTCCTGATGTTTGTGACCCAACAACATCAAAAGACTCTTGATATCTTATTTCCTGGTAGTCTTACAAGTGATGTCTTACATGTGGTATTTTGTCAAACAATTTTGAAATCTAAGTATTTAATGGCATAAACATGATCCTTGAAAGACATATGGTAATTAAAATGAACATTGTCAATTTTATATTTCAACATATTCAGTTTTAATGGAAGATTAATTTATGGAAGATCCTAAAAGCGTCTTCTATCTGAATAAGGCATGAGCGAGTTGTTGGTCTGCAAAAATGTGATAAACACTCTCAATAAATAAATAAATAAAATTCTAATAATTTCTGTCAGAAGAACATACAATGGTCACGATTAGGTAAAGTTACATATTATACTGGCACACAGTGTATGACTAAGTATATAATTAGTTACGTATTATACTGGCACACAGTGTATGACTAAGTATATACTTAGTTACGTATTATACTGGCATGCAGTGTATGACTAAGTATATACTTAGTTACGTATTATACTGGCACGCAGTGTATGACTAAGTATATAATTAGTTACGTATTATACTGGCACGCAGTGTATGACTAAGTATATACTTAGTTACGTATTATACTGGCACGCAGTGTATGACAAAGTATACGTATTTACTAGTTAAATATTTAGTAAATTGATCCCCAAAGTTGCTTCATATAGGACAGATTTTTCCCAAATGTGAATGACAATGAATAGCACAGTATGTTAGCACACAAGATAGCTGAAGATAGCTGTATCTTCTCATTTAACACATTTTCTATTATTTATCCACTGAATGTAATGGGCATTGTGTTGAAGTGATGGCAGCTAATGATTTTTAAAAAATCATTACAAAACTAATTAAGAAATTACTCATGAAATTTGCATTTTTCAATGTTTTTCCTCAGATTACTCCTGCCGTGCTCGTTCTCAAAGTAATGGAATGTCACAAATAATGTTCATCTCACCATAAGTCATATCATAAAAATAATGTTTTTGCATATGATATGATATGACTTATTGACAGCAGCCTACAGTCACCGTCTACAGCATGTGCTTATTTATGCCAGACTTACATAAGCACTGCAACAGGAAATTATCATAGCTGTCTTCAAAACAGCTGAAAGTTTATAGACTTTAGTTTAGACGCTTTTTCCTGTTTGTTTACAAATAAGGAATTTGGAGCTCTTGGGAACTGTGCTTTAAATAGGTAACGGCTTCGGAAAAGCATGCAGCATGATAAACATTCTCCACATAATATACACTGTTATGGAGACAGAATTTGTTTTGCAATACTTTGTTGTTATTCCAATAAAATACAATTCTTATAAGGAATGTACACAATAAGGTCAGAAGAACAGCACTATGGTGCAGTGTGCCCCAGTCATACTATCCACTCCCTGGGAAAATCAAACCATAATATATTCAAAATACAACGGATTGAGGGCCGGAAATGAGAATCCGATAAAAACAAAACAGAACCAACATATCTGCCCTTTTAGAAAGAATATATTTTACGGTTACAGTCCTCATTACATTATGAACACTTACAAGCCAATATCGTCCATTTTGCACGGTCCCAGCTGAATGGACCCATTAAAATCATTTTTTTTTTTGCTTACTTCATAAGGAAAGCAGCCAGATACAATTAACTTATATCTATCTGAGGAGTCTTCCAGGAATGACATATTAAAGCACTTTTACGCCAAACAGCAGAAACGTACAGCTTAGCAGAAAGTCTTTGGGAAAGAAATCATTACCGCAGTGTTGGGAGAAGCTGCTCCGATCCCGGCGAGCCTGGGTGTTATCGACGGCAGAGTGCTCTGTCATAGTCAGAACTGCCCCTCTGGACATCTGCTTCCGTTCCCATGGAGCCTCCGGTCCTTCCACTCTTTCCCAGGCTGTGGAGCCACTATTTACAGCCACCAATTCCCAGGTGACAGCGAGCAGTGGGCCTCACAATGAGACTCAACTCTATTTCAAGTCAACAATTTCACATTTTACAGGACAACATTTACGAGAGAGAGAGTGCTCTTAAAAAACGAAAAAAACTCACATCCATGTGCGATTGTTGTGTCTCATATAATAATCTCACACTCATTCTAATATAGTGTGAGAAACCCCAAATATATGCTCTTGTATGGCTAACCCTAATTTGTGCTGTATGTACTGTATGTGACTTACACTTGGGTGTGATCTGAAGGCATACAGGTCCCAGTCAGGGGTGCAGTACCCTGCAGTGTTCAATCCTGAAACTCCTCACATAAACAGAATCACATACTGTATGTGACTTACACTTGGGTGTGATCTGAAGGCATACAGGTCCCAGTCAGGGGTGCAGTACCCTGCAGTGTTCAATCCTGAAACTCCTCACATAAACAGAATCACATACTGTATGTGACTTACACTTGGGTGTGATCTGAAGGCATACAGGTCCCAGTCAGGGGTGCAGTACCATGCAGTGTTCAATCC
>CM040398.1:1660000-1782500 GCA_022702515.1 Ilyophis sp. 1 JC-2022 | reverse complement strand
ATAGCTAGCCCCAAACACAACCCCAGCCTCAGGGCAGTAGTCCCAGAGAGATAGCTAGCCCCAAACACAACCCCAGCCTCAGGGAAGTAGTCCCAGAGAGATAGCTAGCCCCAAACACAACCCCAGCCACAGGGAAGTAGTCCCAGAGAGATAGCTAGCCCCAAACACAACCCCAGCCTCAGGGAAGTAGTCCCAGAGAGATAGCTAGCCCCAAACACAACTCCAGCCCCAGGGAAGTAGTCCCAGAGAGATAGCTAGCCCCAAACACAACTCCAGCCCCAGGGAAGTAGTCCCAGAGAGATAGCTAGCCCCAAACACAACCCCAACCTCAGAGCTGTAGGCTGAGAGATAGCTAGCCCCAAACACAACCCCAACCTCAGAGCAGTAGTCCCAGAGAGATAGCTAGCCCCAAACACAACCCCAACCTCAGAGTAGTGGTCCCAGAGAGATAGCTAGCCCCAAACACAACCCCAGCCACAGGGAAGTAGTCCCAGAGAGATAGCTAGCCCCAAACACAACTCCAGCCCCAGGGAAGTAGTCCCAGAGAGATAGCTAGCCCCAAACACAACTCCAGCCCCAGGGAAGTAGTCCCAGAGAGATAGCTAGCCCCAAACACAACTCCAGCCCCAGGGCAGTAGTCCCAGAGAGATAGCTAGCCCCAAACACAACTCCAGCTACAGGGAAGTAGTCCCAGAGAGATAGCTAGCCCCAAACACAACTCCAGCCACAGGGAAGTAGTCCCAGAGAGATAGCTAGCCCCAAACACAACCCCAGCCTCAGAGCAGTAGTCCCAGAGAGATAGCTAGCCCCAAACACAACTCCAGCCCCAGGGAAGTAGTCCCAGAGAGATAGCTAGCCCCAAACACAACCCCAGCCTCAGAGCAGTAGACCAGGAGAGATAGCTAGCCCCAAACACAACTCCAGCTACAGGGAAGTAGTCCCAGAGAGATAGCTAGCCCCAAACACAACTCCAGCCCCAGGGAAGTAGTCCCAGAGAGATAGCTAGCCCCAAACACAACTCCAGCCCCAGGGAAGTAGTCCCAGAGAGATAGCTAGCCCCAAACACAACCCCAGCCTCAGGGCAGTAGACCAGGAGAGATAGCACACCCCAAACACAACCCCAGCCCCAGAGCTGTAGGCCAAGAGATAGCTAGCCCCAAACACAACTACAGCCGCAGGGCAGTAGGCCAAGAAAGATAGCTAGCCCCAAACACAACCCCAGCCCCAGAGAGAAACCGAGGGAGATCTTCAGAAAGCACTTCCTGTCTGATTGGATGAGGATCAATGTTTTTTTTTCTTCTTGGTTTATATTTAGGCCACACATGGGCCAAGCAGAGAACTGTATCCCACACTAAGATAACTGTAGTTTGGACGCAGCATCAAGAGGAACTAAGGCAGCAGTGCACCCCAGTAATCCCCCTTGAGGGAAATTGAATATGATGAAATATAATGTAAATATATAACTTTCTGCAAAATATAATGATAAATACATTTAACAACAATATGTTTTTTTAAAATATACATTGCAATGCAATATCTAAAAGTGGAAATAAAGTGATAGTGGCTACTTATATACTCCCTATATTATGCAATGCAGTAATTTTTTTAAATTATATATTTTATTTCAATATACAACGGTTTTAGCCAAGGCAACTTAAAATAGTGCAATACTAGTGTTGGAAAAGGCCTGAAACCCTGAATATGAATACAGTGAACTCACTCTTTATAAACAAACGCACAGGCACACGCACGCACACACACACATGCACACACACACAAAAGTGTTATTTTACTTTACACTTGCCTAAAGAACTTTGTGAATATAGTTTTTCTATTCATTCTATTCTATTCGAATTGAATTGAATTGAATTGAATTGAATACTTTATTGTCACTGTACATGTACAGGGAAATTTCGTTTCGAGCCCGCAGCATAGATGCACACATACACAAGATACACAAGATACAAGAAATAATAAATGCATAACTGCGTGATAAGTACAAAACAATATAAATATATAAAAGAATAAAGTGTCCTACAATGGGGGAAGTGCAGCAATTGAGGGTATACCCTAGCCTAGTGGGGTAAAGTACAAAAACAAGTAATGTAAATATAATTAAAATATTGCACAGAGAGAGTTGAATATTGCACAGAATTTAAATATTGCACAGCATTTAAATATTGCACAGTTACCAAGAACAGTTAAGTTATCAGTTATTCCATTCTATTCTCAAGCTTAGTCGCACATGTCATATGTTAAAGGCCAGTGTTTTGGTTTCCAGTGAGTAGTGCCATTCAGGCTTTTAAATTGTGTGTTAAACAGAATCGTGTGACTTGCATGATCCCTGACATCCATGTGTGCATGTTTCCCCCTAAACGTATGTGTGTGTGTGTGCCTGCATATGTGTGTGTGTGTATGTGTGTGTGTGTGAGTGTGTGTGTGCCTGCATATGTGTGTGTGTGTGTGCCTGCATAAGTGTGTGTGTGTGTGTGCCTGCATGTGTGTGTGTGTGTGAGTGTGTGTGTGTGTGTGCCTGCATGTGTGTGTGTGTGTGAGTGTGTGTGTGTGTGAGTGCGTGCGTGTGTGTGTGTGTGTGAATGAGCACGGTTGTGTGTGTGTGTGTGTGTATGAGTGTGTGTGCGTGCGAGTGTGTGTGTGTGAGTGTGTGTGTGTGTGTATGAGTGTGTGTGTGTGTGAGAGAGTGTGTGTGTGTGTGTGTGAGTGTGTGTGTGTGTGTGTGAGTGTGTGTGTGTGTGAGTGTGTGTGTGTGTGTGTGTGCGAGTGTGTGTGTGTGTGTGTGTGTTCCTCACCCAGCCCTCCTCTGTCTCATGGCAGACTGGTCCGTTTCCTTCACTTTTCTCTTCAGTTCAATGAGATTTTAAAAACAGTGGGACACACACCAGCGATCTGAGGCGCATGAGGGAGCTGGAAGAGAAGAAGAAAGAAAGAGAAGAAGAAAGAAAGGCATTCCGAGTGAGACAGGAAAAGAAAAGATGACCGGGCCACAAACCCATCAAATCCCAGGTCTCACTGCAACCTTTCCATGCTTTGTGACTCACGCTCATGGATTCATATCAAACACATGTCAGAGCGAAGCCACGGAAACCACATAAAAGTCAATCAAATAGCTGCCAAGGAACAGGAAAGTGATCCAATCAAACTTATACTGTGTTGTGCTGTATCTCCCCCAAAAAAACAAACAAAAACAACAAAATGTCCATCCAACAAGCAGCAAACTACAAATTTGGTTATCAACAGTCTTCAACATAAAACCACTGGTGCCTTTTTGAAGAGGCACTTTTCACAGCAAATCTTTCATGAGACCGTTTACCACTGCTGTTACCCCGCCCTCTTCAGATGGTTAAAGTCTGGAAAAAATATATTTTTTTAAATAAGTGGGGGGAAAATGACAGCATGTTCCACTATCAGTAAAATGTCATAAATGAACATTTGAAAAAGTGAAAAGCTGGGCGCTTGACTGCAGAAAGGCAAGGCTCTGACCTCATTCCTTATTCCAGCTTGGTCCTGTGTGTTTTGCACACACTGTTTCTCTTGGAGCCCAGTACAGAAAAGCCTCCATTGTTTGTAAGCGCTAGCGGCAGTTAGCATGGACCTGAGAAACTCTCATCAGTCCAGCGTTTCTCCTCCACGTTCCACTACCTTGCTGTTCAAGGGAATGTTTTTTCTCTGTTCCGTCCCATTAAGCTCAAATGTGAGCGGTGGAAAAATTAAAATGCTGTTGTACCGTTTTTAATTTGTCCTGACTTGACAACCACTTGAAAGATGGATCTTTCAAATTCAATAAAACATACTTTTTGCCACTGTGATTTTATTATTATTATTTTTTCAGTACAAAACAAACATTTCACAATTTTCGCCTATGGACATTAATTTCTGGTTTCTGGGCAACACGCACATAATATGACTGGAATGAACCTGTGACTGGAGAAAGTGATTTGTGTAAACGGTTACACTGTGATATGATGGAAGAACCACTCTCACAGATTGGCAGGTTGGAACCACTTCAAACAGTTGTGTTTTTATGTATGAATTGCCTGAGCACTTTTCTGTTATGGAAGTTAAGAGCGGCGGCCGTGCGAGCGCTACACACCTGTCACCAGCGCTGTGCTGCTGCCTTTGATCTCAATGTCCAGGACTGCACACAAGCCTTTGAACTACACACTCAACCTCATTATCCTGCTGCTCAGTTAGATTGATAGCACAGAGGAGACAGAGCAGCCTTCTGAAGAAACAAACATCATCAGCTAAGCAGTGGTCCCAATCAATCTCAATAGAGACTGCATGGTGGCGACAGCTCGGACCTTCAATGCTGCCCCCGCTGAAGATTCTCTGTAATGCTACCATCTGGGCACCATAAAGCAGCCATTTTGTGTCACAATCATCACACGCCAGCTGACGCGGAGAGGAAAAAACTTTTTTAAACCAGTTGAAGCATGAAAGAGATACTTGCTAA
Source organism: Ilyophis sp. 1 JC-2022 (assembly GCA_022702515.1). Lineage (NCBI taxonomy): Eukaryota > Metazoa > Chordata > Actinopteri > Anguilliformes > Synaphobranchidae > Ilyophis > Ilyophis sp. 1 JC-2022. The sequence continues at coordinate 1,778,026 of CM040398.1, read as the reverse complement.
CAAGTTATTTGTTTGCCATTGTGGTACATTCCTTTCCTCCCTCTGCAGCCTCATACAAAGCCAAGCCAGCGCCGATTAAACAGACGGAGCTCCTAAGGGTTTTCTCTTTAGATGTTGACTGTGCCTGCTGTTAATCCCAGGTTCAGTCAGACCAGACGTACTCCACTGCATCGTGTGCCTTTGAACACGGCACAAATTGGGCTGGAGGTGGAAGCAAAGAGAGGCCCTGTTTTTAAAGAATCTTTAGCTACTCCTACAGGAGATCATGGCTCCCCTCAACCCTTTTTATCTACAACACCCCCCCCCCCCTCCTCCCCCAACCCTCTTTAGCTTCACCCAGGTCCCAGTCAGAGTCACTGCACCTTCACCCAGGTCCCAGTCAGAGTCACTGCACCTTCACCCAGGTCCCAGTCAGAATCACTGCACCTTCATCCAGGTCCCAGTCAGAGTCACTGCACCTTCACCCAGGCCCCAGTCAGAATCACTGCACCTTCATCCAGGTCCCAGTCAGAGTCACTGCACCTTCACCCAGGTCCCAGTCAGAGTCACTGCACCTTCACCCAGATCCAGGACTTAGCGACCCTCCGTTTGACACAAGCTGTGCAAATCTCTTGGTGACTTGAGAGGTATGTCAGGAAATGGGATATCATCAGGCCTATAATTCTAATCCGCTTGCATAATTGTTTCTGTTCAGATACAGTAATGCAGCTGTGTGTTTTGGGAACTGAAAGAAACTGCAATTGCTGTCATTTAATGAAATCGAGAAAATAATTTACGCATAAAGTGTTTGGGGGTAAGTTAATTACTGTGAGTTTGTACTTTCATATGTTTTACATTCTAGAATTAATTTGACCCATGAGCTTGTGGACCACAGTTTCTTAGTTACAGACTTGTAAATTGGCCATGTAAATATTTGGGAAATTAAGAATCTGTCTGGTTTCACTCAACGTGGTGTACAGAAATCCAGTATTAAGCACCATGAAGAATGACTAGGCCTAAATTGTGAATAAGCACTGTTAGCTTAGACACACACTTATTATGTAAAATCCCCTCAGCGATTCAAAAGCATTTTTCAGCGATCTCTTTGGTTTCCGGCACCCTGTCACGCCGACATAAGTATGCAGAAAAATAATAAGGTTTTGATGAAACACCCACATATTGAGCACCTACAGACACTCATATTCGCGGGATTATCCCCCGCCAGTATGGGGGCATGGAGGGGGCATCCGCAGAGGTGGAAATCCAGGGAACACAAAGTAAAAGCCCTACCGTGTGTTTCTTACACCCAGAGACTCAGCCAGCTGATTTCACTAATTAGTTCGACCTCCTTGCCAAATAATTATGTTAATGAGCAAATCCATGTGATTGGAGCAAAATACTGGGGAGGACTTTTACTTTCTGTCCCCTGAATTTCCACCTCTGGTGCACCCGTTACTCTTGCAGACCCCACGCTTTTGAAACCTTGGGACCTCTGTCTCAATAGAACATAGATACGCGCAAATACTCAGTGGCGTAAATAGGCCACACTTAATTTATCAAATGCACCTTCCCCCAGGTCCCAGTCAGAGTCACTGCACCTTCATCCAAGTCCCAGTCAGAATCACTGCACCTTCATCCAGGTCCCAGTCAGAGTCACTGCACCTTCATCCAGGTCCCAGTCCCAAAAATAAAAAAGGGAAAAAGCACGTGGCTCGGCGTCTACAGCAGGGACAGAATGGGCATCAGACATTACCTCACAGCGCCGGCTGCAGCAGGTCCAGACTGGAGGTGTTACCCAGCGACGGCGTCGCAGAACAGACACCCCGACGTGCAATCGCGGATCCGCCTCACAAACTGAAAGTCTGCATTTTCACCCGTCTCACACTGAGTGCTTAACGGAGATTACAGCTGCGTCTTCACCGCAGTCATCCTCGGCCTGGCGTCATTGTCACGTCCCTCTCGGCCTCTCGGCTGACCGAGAGCGGCGCCTCGCTACGTTATGAGACAGCGTGTCGCATTCAGGAACCGAACAGGAAGTGTGTTTTCGGTCTCAGACCCGCGCAGTTATACATAGCTGCTGTGAAAGTGCTACTTATATTGGATGCAGCCATAAGAAACAGCGCAACAGTGGGACTGTTGATGTGAAAAAAGCACATTTAAATGTAGTTAATTGGTTTGCATATGTGTGGGGTAATAAATGAGTGTTTGACACTGGAGAAGGCCGTTCGTCTCTGGGTTTCATTTCCTCCTGAGCTGGGAGCATAGACCTCTGAGGCCTTTTTCTGTTTACTCCTTCCCCATTAGAACTCCTTTCACGACTAATTAGAAAACACATAAAGCATGCGCCTAAATATAACCGGGCCTTTCCAATGATAACATCAGCCCAAACTATGCTCCTCTTTTGCTAATTAGAACAAATATCTCACAGCTTGCCGAAAAAAACCTCCCAGCTCTTTGGCATCCTGCCACTGGAAGGTTGAAATGTAAATAGTGAAGAGAATATTGCCCCCACTCCTTGCCCCCGACCCCCACGACCTGTAAAGTTTTAAAATACATTTGCCACGGCGGGCAGTAACAGTCTCTCACACTCACTCAGAAAATGCAGGCTCATGTGGAGGGAAATACTAAGCCATTCCTTGGCCACAATTGCTCCCTTATATTTCAGGATTACGTTTTACTGTCACAGGTGAACCCTGAGACCTTCTGCTGGACACACAACAAAGGAGCCACATTCACAAGCTGTGTCAGCATAAACACATTTTAAATCCTCGGTCCACAGACTGCTCAAAATAGTAACAGCCAAACCCCGGCACAAAAAAATATATAAAAATAAATGGTGACAAATGAGTCATTTGGCCCTTGAGGTCAATTTTCTAAAATGTTAACGATGAAGGCATCGCTCAGATTCCCACGGGAATATATTATTTATTTATTTACTTGTCGGTTATTTAACCGGGAAGACCCCATTGAGATGGAAACCTCCCTTCTAAGGGGGACCTGCCATAAAACACAACGGTACAAAGACAGTCAACTATCAAAAGGACCATAACACAGAGAGAACTGTGCAAACAGGAAGAGGAGAGACCGAAAAGCAGGAGCCCACTTCAGTCACTGTGTCATAAATTACAATATGACAACTGTCATTGACCTCATTATCTAATCTAAATACAGATTTATAAACAAAAAAACCACTGAGGAATAAAACTGAGGGCTTATACAATTATACACACATCTCAAACTATTTTTACAGGCATATAAATGTAAGAACTGCATTTTAAATGAATCTATTATTGGACACATACATGTACATTATGAAACCAAATACCAGAGCTATGAATGTACAGAAGAACTGACCACTAACAGCTATAGAAGGATATTTATTTATTATTTAAATTAGAAATAAAGTCATTTGACAAATGTTGCATTTAATCAATGCACCATACTGTGACTAAACCTATATTCCAAGCACCCCGTGCAAACTTGGTCTGCAGGCTGTATTTATAAAACTGCGGCCCTGTCTCCTGCTGTGTCTTTAAAACGACATACGAGGTTCTACATAAACAGGCAGTTTCATCTAGAATCCTGCTGAAACAAGTTTTTCAACAGTCCCTTTTTCTTGCAAATTCTCCAAGGTAAAACCGGGCTGCTAACCATAAATATATGAATGCCATAAAATCCGTAGGCACCCACAAAACAAAATAATCCTCATTTATATCTAATGCTTTGCCACAAGAGGGTTCGGTTTCAGAGCGAGCAGCTATTTCGGTATCCTTAAATCAACAGCTATTAGTCTCCCCGGCAACCGAATGAGACGGCGGCATACAGGTTAATGGCGGGCTGTTTGGAGGGCAAGTCTGACACCTCCAGTCTGCGCTACAATAATCAATAGGCAACATACAGAGCGTGACCTGATTTGGGAACAGTGTAGTTTTAATTAAGTGTCAATGGTCCAGATTGGACAGTGGTTATATCATAAAAAATGCTTCCATAATTTCCCCCCTTGCACATTTTGTTTGTTTATTTAATGTTGGCTATTTGACATAAGAGTTTGAAAAATAATTCAGAGAAATTAACATCATTACGCTTGTATTAATTTCACCGGGCTTATGTTGAACATAAATACAAAAAAACGAGTGTAGCTAATTGTGTAGCCTTCTGTAAAACGTGGGAGCGTAGAGGAAGCTGAAAACTATTTTTATGAAGGTTCTGTGTCTGACTATAGCGTGGTGTAGCCTAATTTCCCTTAGTCTATCTGTTTCTTACCAATGGTTTATCAATAGCACAATGAACAACATCAAACTAACAATATATAGTTAGGCCTAGAATACATAAGAGATTCTTAAAAATGTAATAATAATAATTATTTTTATTTTACTTTTGGGGACAGCACGTGTTATTTATTTTGCAGGACGGTATATATTTGCGCAAATGAGCTTTATACGCCTTATCGCGTGATGTCAGTGAAACCGGACAGTTCATAGGACCCTGAAGACTTTACTAGACTTCACCTGTTCGCATGCACAGTTCCACTTTTTCACCTGTAGTTGCTCTCTTCTGCCTGTGCCCATTAATTCTTTAGCTTGTGGGGAAAATGGTCTCGTACGTAGTGTGCGGTTTTCTGCTCGCATCCGTAGCGATATCGGGGACGTACCTCGGAGAGGTAGTGTTTCGCTGCCCGAGTTGCAGCGCCGAGCGGCAGGCTGCATGTCCGAAGCTCACGGAAACTTGCGCCGAGATTGTAAGGGAGCCCGGCTGCGGCTGTTGTCCGGTTTGTGCTCGACAAGACGGCGAGTCTTGCGGCGTCTACACCCCGCGATGTTCCAGTGGGCTACGCTGCTATCCAAAGCCGGATTCCGAATTGCCTCTGGAACAGCTCGTGCAAGGGCTCGGGCGATGCGGGCGCAAAGTGGATGTAGAACCCGCGGGAAGTCAAGAACACCGAGAGCTTAGCGGTGAGTAAGCTACTCTGCGTTTGGGCTTTTTTTTTTTAAAAACACGGTCGAAGATTCAAGCGACCCTTGCACGGGTTTGTGTGTGGTTTTTTTTTCTTCTTACCTCGTAATTGGTGTGAGCTATTGGTCGTACCTTTACACAACAAGCGTACATTAATAATATACGGCCACATGGAAGATGCTGCCGTTTGACATGCTTGATGGTATCCAGAGCATGGACATATTTATTTTATGAATATGAATGTATTCATTGTGTAGCACCAGTGCTAGCCTACATGGTTTTCATGGAGAGAGTGAACTGAACTATGCATGTCATGGCTTTCCTGGAAAGAAGAGGTGAAGGGAACCTAGCAATGATTAGCCCTGCGGACTTTGAGTTTTGGCCCTGCTTTATTTGGAAGGCTATATGCCTCAGACAGCCCATTGCATTGCATTGTATATGAGTATACACACACACACACACACACACACACACACATCTAACACCATCTCACACACATACACACACATCTAACACCATCTCACACACACACACACACACACACACACACACACACACACACACACACACACATCTAACACCATCTCACACACATACAGCCCATTGCATTGCATTGTATATGAGTATACACACACACACATCTAACACCATCTCACACACATACAGCCCACTGCATTGTATAGGTGTATGCATGCACACACACACACACACACACACACACACACACACACACACACATCTAACACCATCTCACACACATACAGCCCACTGCATTGTATAGGTGTATGCATGCACACACACACACACACATCTAACACCATCTCACACACATACAGCCCACTGCATTGTATAGGTGTATGCATGCACACACACACACACACACACACATCTAACACCATCTCACACACATACAGCCCATTGCATTGTATAGGTGTATGCACACACACATCTCACACACATACAGCCCATTGCATTGTATAGGTGTATGCACACACACATCTCACACACATACAGCCCATTGCATTGTATAGGTGTATGCACACACACATCTCACACACATACAGCCCATTGCATTGTATAGGTGTATGTACACACACATCTAACACCATGTCACACACACACAGACAGCCCATTGCATTGTATAGATGTCGACACACACATATCGAACCCTATCTCACACACATATGGGCCGTTGCATTTTATTAGTGTATGCACACACACACGCATCTAACGCCATCTCACACACATAAGGGCCCATTGCATTCTATAGGTGTCGCACACACACACACACACACACACACACACACACACACACACACATCTAATACTATCTCGCATTGTCTCTTTCAAAATGTGAAAACAGTATTCCTAAAATAGAAGGGAAGAGTATTTACACCCTTTGTCTCTGAACTGAAATATCTGGCCTGGCTCACTGTTCACAGAAGAGTGATGAACTGGGCAGAGTTAGGTCAGAGTGTTTGAACTTGGAGTGTAATCGGGGAGTAGTAACCTGGTGTTTTCTAGGATGAAGAAAATGGACCACATCCCAACTTTCCCTGTGAGGTAAAGAAGATGACTCCTAAACCATGTGCTACAAAATGTCCACCTGGTGCCCAGTTTTAAAATACCTTGGCTGGGAGTGGACGGCTCATAGCCGTACCTGCGGGAGCACGGCAGAGGCGGTTGCTGGACCGAAATAGGCGCCTCTAATCCGGTGCTCCTACGGGCTTCCACCCCTCAGGCCTTCTAGTGAAGCTCGGTCGTGAGAGAGGCACAGTGTGTTCCAGCGCACTCTCTCAACGGAACGCCGGGCTAGCGTAAACAATGTCAAAATATTATTGAGTTACACAATGTTTTTCCAGCAAGCGGACAGCGTAGCTTGGACAGGGCCGGTGTTATGCGGCCGCCAAGCTGTTGTGACCATGCGAGCGGAACAACAGCGAGCCTGAGGTGTAGGGGAGGCATAGCGGCCTAGAAGACGAGGAGCTTGTCTAAAGTCTCACGGCCTGTTCTGTAATCGGAGTTTAGCCGTTAAAGACGGTCTGACCCTGCTGCTCTTTGTTGGCGTTTCGCCTGGTGACGGCCGGCCCCTCTTGTCTCTGTGACATGTCCGCTTAATTCCTCAGCTGTTTCCGCATCTGGAACGGACCTGTGAGACGGCCGCACGCGGTGGCGTCATCCGCAAGGCCCTGGGGTCGCGTTTGAGTTCCGCGTCGTTTGTCGAAGGGAGGGCGTTGGAGCCGTGATTGAGGTCTCTTGTTCCACCATTAGCAGTCCTGTGCACACGTCATTCAGGTCATCTCTTTCCCATAAACTCAACGCTAAGCTATGTTTAGCCCAGTCAGGCGTCTCTGAGGCACTGGGGTGTGTGCTAGATGTTTCCTAGGGGACCCTTTTCATTCCCTCCCAATGCCTGTTTTAACCCAGTTCTTTCTTTTGTGTTTGGGCCTAGTTGACTGTGCAGACTGACCTCTAAACTTTGAGTTACTGTGACATTCTGCCCATGTTGTTTACCTGCATTCAGACCGATAGAGGGTAACGGATCGATAAGGGAGCCATGATGCGGATAAAACGATCCAGCCGTGTGGAGGATAGCGCATATGGCTAATAGTTACCCTACAACCTGTACCACACGGTTCACCAAGTTACCGTGACTTTGACTGTCAAGCGCACATCCTTCCAGTGACATAGATTTGGGTGGGGGGTTCATACAGCTCTATGTAGCTTCATATGTCTTTATATCTCATAGAACATTGTCTCATGTTCTTTCTGCTTCAATATTTGGATATTCTGTTCATTCTGCCTGTTCTCTGTACCGCATACCTCTAGGTGACTAAAATCACCTGAGAGAACCCCTGGATACTCACACACCTCTAGGTGACTAAAATCACATGAGATAACCCCTGGACACTCACACACCTCTAGGTGACTAAAATCACCTGAGAGAACCCCTGGACACTCACACACCTCTAGGTGACTAAAATCACCTGAGAGAACCCCTGGACACTCACACACCTCTAGGTGACTAAAATCACCTGAGAGAACCCCTGGACACTCACACACCTCTAGGTGACTAAAATCACCTGAGAGAACCCCTGGACACTCACACACCTCTAGGTGACTAAAATCACCTGAGAGAACCCCTGGACACTCACACACCTCTATGTGACTAAAATCACCTGAGAGAACCCCTGGAAACTCACACACCTCTAGGTGACTAAAATCACCTCGGAGAACCCCTGGACACTCACACACTGACCATGTTTGTTTTGTGATGAAAATGTTTATCATGATGTTGACTGTTCAGCTTCATAATAGTAAAAGTAGTATAGTACATTGACTCTAGGCTTTCCAGACTATCTCGTATTAAGTTGATATGTGGGAGCCTGTATTTCCTTCTGCATTATGGGATGGCTATTGAAGTGTAGCCCTAAGCCTTTCAGGTCAATGCTATCAGCACACAATATGGAGGATATGACGTGAGATATACAATGTTTTTGAGGAGGTTTCTGTCTTTGTTTGAAGTTTGTGTTACGTTATAAACCTTATTAGGCATCTGTGTTCAGAGTGCAGTCTTCCCAGTGGCTGAAGCACATTTAGTCACTTTATGGATAGTAGCAACAGGGTTTAGGTTTTAGTCGCTTTATGGATAGTAGCAACAGGGTTTAGGTTTTAGTTGAATGGTAGCAATTGTCACTTTTACAAAGCCAGATAGATTAAAGTACATGGATTTGTATCAGTTGATAAGTTGAGATCAGTTGAGTGTGCCTGCAGTATAATCAGTTTAAATGGCTCTGTATTGTATAATTATTCTACTGTTTCTGTGGAATAATCATTTACATCTATGAGATTCTGGTTCCATACGGCCCATATTTGTTAATTTTCAGGTAGAATCGTCTGAACAGACTGCATGCTATAGCCTTGTTTCAGTAGGTGCACATGTTTACACAGTATAAAATACACGTACTCTGGTGGTAATATTATACAACCCCAATTCCAAAAAAGTTGGGACAGTATGTAAAATGCACATAAAAGCAGTAAGCAGTGATTTGTAAATGCTCTTTTACATATATTTAATTGAAAACAGTACAAAGAAAATATATTTAATGTTTTACCTTATCAACATTATAGATTTTTGTAAATATATGCTAATTCTGAATTTGATGCCTGCAACACATTCCAGAAAAGTTGGGACAGGGGCAAAAAAAAAATGAAAAAAGACTGGGAAGCTCAAAAAAACACCTGTTTGCCATTCTACAGGTAAACAGGTGATGCTATCATGACTGGGTATAAAAGGATATCAAAAGACTCTTGATATTTTATTTAATAAATGTCCCTCCCTCTCTCCTTCCCTCTCTGTCTGTCTTGCTCCTTCCTCCTCCCTGCCCTGCCCCGCCCCTCTCTCTCTTGCCCTCTCTCGGTCGTGGCTCCCTCCCTTCGATGAGCCTACAGGGGGCTAATTAGGATCATTGGGGTGGACGGGGCTGTGAGGTTTGCCTTCTGTGGCATTTACGTGTCAGGACTTGCACCTGGAGAAGCTCTTTTAAAGGCTTCAGGCTCAGCCAGCCGTACACAGCAGAGAAACAGCCAGGAATTCCAGCCATCTTTCTGTGCCCCCCTCACCTGACAAACACAGAAGACTCAAGGGGGGGGGACTCTGGGGGGTTGTCCTCCCACCCCAGAATGCCCTGAGTGACTCTGGGCATGGATAAGAATCTCAGAACGCCATGGTTCAATGTTTTTTACATTTCACTAAGCGCCGTATATTTGCTTTCTAAAAGGATGGCCATAGTTAAACAGTTAAATATTTGCAATGCATTATATACAAATAAATGTATAAATACAAACGACACTTCCAAAAAAAGTTGGGACCATATGTAAAATGCACATAAAAGCAGAAAGCAGTGATTTGTAAATTCTCTTTTACATATATTTTATTGAAAACAGTACAAAAAATATATATTTAATGTTTTACCTTATCAACTTTATTGATTTTTGTAAATATACGCTAATTCTGAATTTGATGCCTGCAATGTGTGTGTGTGTGTGTGTGTGAGAGAGAGAGAGATAATGTGTGTGTGTGTGTGTGTGTGGGGGGGGGTTGAAAGCTGTGGTTTGATACTTATAGTAGTGTGGTTGTAATAGTTTTGTGTGTGTTTGTGTTTTGTGTGTGTGTTTTAATACTTTTCATGGCAGTGTGGTATAGCAGATAGCAGAGCTGGTGTATTATAGCATGATAATCGCTGATGAGTATTTTAATGTGCCAGGCGGGGGTAGCCGAATGCTTTTATAGGTTCAGTGTGAGATCAGAGAGCTGAACACTTATCGGTTTAGTGTGAGATCAGAGAGCTGAACACTTTTATAGGTTTAGTGTGCGATCAGACAGCTGAACACTTTTATATGTTTAGTGTGAGATCAGAGAGCTGAACACTTTTATCGGTTTAGTGTGAGATCAGAGAGCTGAACACTTTTATAGGTTTAGTGTAGGATCAGAGAGCTGAACACTTTTATAGGTTTAGTGTGCGATCAGACAGCTGAACACTTTTATATGTTTAGTGTGAGATCAGAGAGCTGAACACTTTTATCGGTTTAGTGTGAGATCAGAGAGCTGAACACTTTTATAGGTTTAGTGTGCGATCAGACAGCTGAACACTTTTATAGGTTTAGTGTGAGATCAGAGAGCTGAACACTTTTATAGGTTTAGTGTGCGATCAGACAGCTGAACACTTTTATATGTTTAGTGTGAGATCAGAGAGCTGAACACTTTTATCGGTTTAGTGTGAGATCAGAGAGCTGAACACTTTTATAGGTTTAGTGTGCGATCAGACAGCTGAACACTTTTATAGGTTTAGTGTGAGATCAGAGAGCTGAACACTTTTATCGGTTTAGTGTGAGATCAGAGAGCTGAACACTTTTATAGGTTTAGTGTAGGATCAGAGAGCTGAACACTTTTATAGGTTTAGTGTGAGAACAGAAAGCTGAACACTTATCGGTTTCGTGTGAGATCAGCTCCAATCTCTGAGCCCTTGGCTCTCGCCCTGTCAATGTTGTTGTTCATTCTCCGGAGGCCATTCCTTAACACTGAAAGTAGGTCAGAATTATTTACACAATCATTACATACCGTGTTTCCTTCGCCACTATAGAGAGGGAGAGAAAAAACCTCCTTTTTATTTTAACCTTGGACATTTAACCAGGCCGTTCAATAGCGCTGATAATCTATCAAACATTGACAGAGGTGGAGCAGTTATAACGGGGGGTTTAACAGAACTTGTGTATGGTTCCGATGTTTTTCACCCTATGTTTTGCCACTGTCTCTCGATAAGGACGGGTCACGATAAGGACGGATGTGTTTTGGGCCAAACCCGCGCAGGTTTTTCCTGCAGCTCGCGACCTGCTGCTGAGTCATCACCTGGCTCTTAACGGGCAGAGAGATTAACAGTTTCACACCCACAGCGGCAGGCCTCGACAGTGCCATTTTACACTACAGGTCAGGAGGAAGCCGTGTCTAATTCACCATATTGCCGCAAGATATTTTACCATCAGTTATATTGTAGTTCAAACCAGCAAAGAACAGGGACTTTTGCTCGCTTACTGCGAGGGACACGATATAGCCCTGCCTGGCTCCTCGGAGACGCATAAGCAGTGCAGGAGACGGTGGAGTCGCGGTGCTGCTGGATGGCGGTAACCTGGTCCCGGGTGTGTGGAACAGGGCGTACCCCCAGCACGCAGCGCTGGACACTTTGTGTAAGATCCAGATGTTCTCTGCTTGATCCCGGGAAGCAGGTATGCATTACAGTTGCACAGGGAAAGATGTTATAAAAGAACAGAACAAAGACCCTTCTGGCTCCACAGAGTGTGGAGATTTAGTTCTCGGGAGCTCTTTTCCAGGAAAGATGGCCGTGAGGGACTTGGCGGGGCTTCAGCGAAGAGCTTGTGGAGAGCTTCTCGTAGATTTCCACAGAGTTGGAATCATCACAATTGTATCATGGAGAATTATAGCAAACAGTAATGTTTTTAAAAAAAGAATAAATAAAAAATTGGTGGTAAAACCCAAAGATGAAAGTGATCAAGTCTTGCCTGCACGGCTAATTGGAGAGCAAGGAAAAGTGATGTCACTTTTTTATGCTATCTCTGGCTAAGGCTTGTGCACCATGTAGCTGAGAGAGCTGATCTCTGACTATCAGACGCGTGTAGTGAGAACAGTAAGAAAACGGTAAGAGTTGAAAAGATTGAATATAAATTGAAGTGAAGTTGGCGGATCCCAATGTCGTCAGTAAAGTCATTGGCTTGAGTACAGACGGGGCCCAATAACCTCAACGTCGCTGGACAAAATGTGCGCTATGTCATTTCCAGGCTATGACCAGCACTCTGCAGCTTGGGAACACGGTTGGCTTTGTGCCTCCAGAGGTTGGGTCGGTTCAAGTTGGCTGCCGTCCCTGGAGTTACACACAAGCGCCCCCTAGCTGTACGCTAGGCACGCACAGGTTTGGTGGACCTTAGTCAGTACTCATCGATCTTGCCTCTCCTATGGTAAGCTGCATAGCCTGTACTGTGGAGAGTAGTTGCAGGCTCACTGACCAGTCTATTGGCAGACTACAGACCCTTCTGTTACAGCTCCCAAAGTGCAGGTGCGGTTGGCATTGCAGTCAAACGAGGGTGTAGTAAAAGTGCCATTGATAAAAAGTGGAGAGAAATTGGGAAAATACCCTAGCAACGGGGAGCTGAAAGGACAAGGCTGGTCTAGAGGTACTCAGACATGTTTGTGACTCTCCTGGTTTCCCTGCATTGAACCCCAAGGTCCTTGGGTTATTTCCTTTTTTTTTGACATTGCCATGCCATGGTTTATTTTCGCACCTTGTCTTTCTCCTCACCTTGAAAAATCTTGTATGTGATCAGTCGTGGTTTTGCTTCAGATCTTGTCCTGTGTAGGTTTCATCGGGTAGGTTGGAGCCAGCAAACAGCACGTTTAAAGGCTGCAAGACCAAGCCCTTGTCTCTCTGTTCTATAGCAAACAGAGACGGGCCACTGTCAGCATCCAGGCTTTGATCCAAGACAGCAGAGCAAACAGTGGACCCGGGGAGTTCTTTACAGGAGGGAGGGAAGGGGAGAGAGCAGAAGAGATAGACAAAGGGCGGGAAGGAGAGAGGGAGTGAGAAAGAGACAAAGGGAGGAAAAGAGAGAGGGAGCGAAAAATACAGAGTCCGCTCTAGCCCCTCCTCCTGTGAGTGTGTGTGGATAGGGGCCCTTTTATGTCCGTGATTCTGAGATGCATCGCGCTTCTCTCTTGAAAGATTATGGCTCGATGCAGCAAACTGATTATTTAACACTCAATTGACCTGTCGCTATGCTCCTCCCCAAACCAGAAATTGTCCAATCATACGTCAGCAACCGTTACTAATGCGTTCTGACCTCGGTCAAGCGGTTCGGTCAAGATGCAATGAAACCAAAAAAAGTAGCTCACTGAAAATCGTAAAAAAAAAAAAAAAAACATAAATTGAGTCAGACAGGATGGTGAAAAAATGTGCTTGGGGAACCTGTAATACCTACACCGGGTACCCTGAAAGATTGGAGGGAGGAGAAAATGTTGTCCCTTTTCCGAAACTCAAAACCAGCGATAAATGCATTTGTGCATCTAACTTATGTAAATGTCCCAGTGCTGCACACGAAGTAACATTAACGTTTGCGCTTCAGTTATTGGGACCGCACCGCTGTAACGTTAATGCCGGTGTACGCGGTGCAGAAAGTAAAGCCAGCTATCATTACCACCATATCTGATGTGATCTGAACAGCAGCCAACTTGAGGGAACATTAAGTTATTTAACGTTATATAGCTGCCATTAACGTTAGCTCGGGTGACCAGACGTCCTCTTTTTCCTGGACAGTTATTCTTTCGGGACTGAAAATATCCGTCCAGACTGGATTTTTAAATTCCTACAAATGCCCGGTTAAGTTTTGCTTGTTCTATAAACCGTATATAAACAAACAGGCAGTCTTTCTTTTGTTCATAACGCCTGTCTAACGTTACCCGTCCCCCCTTTTGAAATGGAAAATATGATCACCCCGACGTTTCCTAACTCATACTGGCGTCTTACCATGACAGTTTCAGGTCACTGGCTTTGGGGGGTTTATATTCATAATGTTAATGATAACTAGGTTAGTTCATTAAGCCTAATCTTACCTGCAGTGCATGATCAACACTGCTCCTCGATGGTGTTGTTTATCAGCAACATCGGTAATTAGCTGGTGCAGCTTTTCCAGCGGTAGACTTTAATTGACCTCGATTCTAATGACATTTTCATTTTTACACACTTTTACTTCTTGCACATACCGCTCAATTACATATTTCAAACCTTTCTGTCTGCTTTGAGGAAATCGCCCTCTCGTTTTTCCAAAATTAACGTTACCCGAGTATCTGGGAAAGATCCACTGTTGCCATTGTTGACACTAAAGTTCTGACTTTAAATCAATTGTTTGTCCGAGTTTGGAACATGAACGAAGAGGGGCGGGACTTAGCGACAGGTTAATTCTCCACATTATGATCACCTGTAACAATTTCCGGGCTGAACCTATTTTTTGAATAAGGGCAGCTTTTTATGTTATCAAGTTATTCAGAACATGCTGAATTTACATGTGCCTGTAGCAGCATCCTTGTAGTAAATTAACACATTTTTATTTATTTTCTTGTTGGTTCTTTGCATTTGTTACTACTATTGTATTAATAAAAGATAATGGAAGTAAATTCATCTGTTTATTTTAATTATGGATCATTACAAATACGCTATGTTTTAAAAGTAGCAATTAGTCCCACAGTGAGAAAAAATAAATCATGAATAGAAATAAAAAATGTTGATGCATCAAGATGGATCGATAATCATTTTTTTATCGCATCGTAGCCCTCTGAATCAGAATCGAATCGAATCGTGAGGTGCCTAGAGATTCCCACCCCTACCCAACCACCAACTTTCTGATGAAGAAAGCGTCTCACTGCCCCGCTCTGACCGGCTGATACAGAAAGCGTCTCACTGCCCCGCTCTGACCGGCTGATACAGAAAGCGTCTCACTGCCCCGCTCTGACCGGCTGATACAGAAAGCGTCTCACTGCCCCGCTCTGACCGGCTGATACAGAAAGCGTCTCACTGCCCCGCTCTGACCGGCTGATACAGAAAGCGTCTCACTGCCCCGCTCTGACCGGCTGATACAGAAAGCGTCTCACCGCCCCGCTCTGACCGGCTGATACAGAAAGCGTCTCACTGCCCCGCTCTGACCGGCTGATACAGAAAGCGTCTCACTGCCCCGCTCTGACCGGCTGATACAGAAAGCATATCACCGCCCCGCTCTGACCGGCTGATAAAGAAAGCAGCTCACTGCCCCGCTCTGACCGGCTGATAAAGAAAGCGTCTCACTGCCCCGCTCTGACCGGCTGATAAAGAAAGCGTCTCACTGCCCCGCTCTGACCGGCTGATACAGAAAGGGTCTCACTGCCCCGCTCTGACCGGCTGATACAGAAAGCGGCTCACAGCCCCGCTCTGACCGGCTGATACAGAAAGCATATCACCGCCCCGCTCTGACCGGCTGATAAAGAAAGCAGCTCACTGCCCCGCTCTGACCGGCTGATAAAGAAAGCGTCTCACTGCCCCGCTCTGACCGGCTGATAAAGAAAGCGTCTCACTGCCCCGCTCTGACCGGCTGATACAGAAAGCGTCTCACTGCCCCGCTCTGACCGGCTGATAAAGAAATACCGGCCCATTCGATCGTCTCTCACTTTGGCAAAGTTGCTCGGCTCCTGCGTGGATATGGCTGGCCTCAGTGCTTTCCAGTGCGATCTGGCACATTCTTTTCGGACAGATTTATTTTGCCCCTGCAAGGAAATTAAATTAAATCTGAATTTTTTTTTGTACCAGGGTCCCATGATGCTCATCCCCCACAAAAACCTGCTCTTATGTAACAAAGAAGTAAACTGGCCTCCTTTGGAGCTGGCGTTTTGTAGACTGTATGTTTTCATACAGCAAGCTTGCGAGGAGGTGAAGGACCTCTCCGTTGTCAACATGTCCAGTCAGCTCTCTGGCTGGGGGTTCAGAGGGAACGTAGATGGTTGTTTTTCATCAATGGTTAACCGCCAGGGCTAACTGAGCAGGTATTTCGATCAATGTCAATGTCATCTTGTTGATTTTCCGGCCTGCCGTGATGTGGGGCTGGTGAGGTTCATGTCAGCCCTCGTGGGACTTTTCAAATCAACTGCTCTTTTACCTCCTCAGATTAGCAGAGCGTCCACACATCCGCTCTCTATGGCCGAGCATGTGTGTCTTTTTATGATTTCCTGGCAGTAATAGATGGGTCCGTTTGGCAAAAATGATGGATTGATTGTCGTTGGGGTGTACTGTCGGTACGTTAGTATTTCTTACTCAACCACATCTTAGTCAGGGTTGTTATACCTAATTAGTGGCACCTAAAGTAGCCATTTTGGCTCTGCCGCTTGGTTTTGTTTCACAGAGATGGGCGTCTGTCCAGACTCCATGCTTTACTTACTGAGTCCAAGCTTTATTGTGTCTCCAAACATACTGACACTCCCAGATCACCTGCTGGCCCAAAGTTCCTTGTGAAAAGGACTCGGTTTAGCTTTTAAAGCAAATACGTGAGAAGGGCAGCGAAAGCTAAAAACCAGTTCACAGAAGCATAGCTATTTCCAGCCATACCTACGTAAAAATGCAGGTATGCCAGCTGAAGGGTGGTATGCCAGCTGAAGGGTGACTACATTCTGGATATACCACAGCCTCGAGTCTTTATTGTTTTTGTAAAATTGATCTACAAAATATCTAAAATTGAGTTCGGAATTCAGAATAACAATTTAAAAAAAATATATATATATATATTTAATCGGGCAAGACCAATCAAAATGTAATTTGTATTGCTAAAAATATTGCTATTCCACAGTATATAGTTACTGTTTCTGGCAGTAGGTAGTGTGGTTTGGTAAACTTGGCTCTAACTTTTCGCTGATTGAATGTGATTTTCAATCATCATACATTATAGCATGGTTGCAACGCTGTCTGGACTAATCAGAAAACAGAAGCGGAACTATCCAAATTACTATTATTATTATTATTATTGTTTTTAGCTGATTGCAGGAAATTAAACAATTTGAATACAAACAGTAACTTGGGCAAGTGGCTGTTGAAATGTAAGCATTTTTGTGACTTTGGTGACAAATGTAGTTGAAGACTGAACCAGTTTTGCCTAAAATGGTGGAGGAAGAAATACTTGACCATGAGCTTGTGTAAAGCCATCAGAGCTCACACACTGTTGCATGCTGGGTAGAAAGAACTTATGGCAGATGCGTCCGGTCTGAGACAGGTAATACTTTGGCATTGTGGGTCTGCCCCTTATACAGTGAGCACCATTATCCATTGGACAGTGAATTTTTTTGTGTTATTTTGGTTCTGTACTCGAGCGCTTTGAGTTTGAAAGGATACAATGACAATGCGGTTGAAGTGCAGACTGTCAACTTTAATTTGAGGGTATTTTCATCCATATCGGATGAACCGTTTAGAAATTATAGAACCTTTTGTACATAGTCCCCCCCCCCCATTTTCGGGTACCAAAAATATTGGACAGTTTAACATAATGTAGAATAAAGTAATAATTTTTTATATTTGGTCACATATATTCTTTGCATGCCATGACTTCCTGATGTCTGTGACCCAACAATATCAAAAGACTCTTGATGTCTTATTTTCTGGTACTCTTAAAAGCAGTACTATACTATAAGCGATATACAGCTTATGTGAGTACAAGAACATTAGCTGTGTAAAATCCTTTGTGTAAGGATTAATTGCATTGCTATGAGCGTGTATTATATATTGGATGATTTCAGCGAATGAGAGCGAAGGGCTGAATTGAGCCTAAAGGGCTGTGCACAGAGGGGGCTGTATGAGCTCAAGCTCTTATTATCTGTTCAAACTGTCAGATTGATTGGAACAAAACTGTTACCATGCGGCTACATCCTGCTGACACCTGCTTACAATGAGCATAATTATGGACATTAACGTTTAGCTTAATTTACATAGTTTAAAATAGACTGCTGGTGACGCTGATAAGCTCCATTATTATAGCCTACTGGGGTGCTGTTTGTGGGTAAAGTTCATAAGATGTTTTTTGGGCACGTTGAGGAAGACACTATGTTGACATGCATACATAAAGATTTGCTCTGTGTAAGAATTTAAGTCATACAAGGAGTATAATTTTTTGTGGGATGGGGGAGGGGCAGGCCTGTCCCCCCCCCAACCAACCCAAACCTTTAATTAACATTGACCTACATGTCAATTTTGCTGAATTTGCAGTGTGTGGAATTTTTACTTGAAAACCTGCGATTAAGGGATTCTATGGATGCGAGACACTATCGTGATGCTGGTTCAGGACACCACTGTGCTATCGGGCCCCAGCGTTACGTGCTATGGGGCCCCAGCGTTACGTGCTATGGGGCCCCAGCGTTACGTGCTATGGGGCCCCAGCGTTACGTGCTATGGGGCCCCAGCGTTACGTGCTATGGGACCCCAGCGTTACGTGCTATCGGGCCCCAGCGTTACGTGCTATCGGGCCCCAGCGTTACGTGCTATCGGGCCCCAGCGTTACGTGCTATCGGGCCCCAGCGTTACGTGCTTACGGCCCCAGTGTTACGTGGCCCCAGCCTCATACCTATACAGCACTTTTTGTTTGCCACTTTTCAGGGTTTCCCACAGAAATAAACAAATGACCACATACTCTCAGCCCTTAAAAAACATTAACGATAACGTCTGTACATTCTGACTTCATAATGCAACCACACATAATTCAGATACAACTTCACACATCCACACAATAAAGCCCCAAACTTGGGTTATTTTTGCAATGTTTCTACTTCTTCTTTCTGCCGATTTCATGCTCCATGCCCACAAACAATAATTCTCCCTATTGGATATTAGCTATCTGTCATATTTATCCATACTGCCAATAACAACATCTGATCAAAGCAGCGAATTGCAGGATGCACATGCAGAAGCCAAGAGGCGGCTTAACTGCTCCACAAAATGTGAAATTGTCTTTAGTCTCGTGGTTAGCGCTGCAGGCTAGCTTTAGTCTCGTGGTTAGCGCTGCAGGCTAGCTTTAGTCTCGTGGTTAGCGCTGCAGGCTTGTGCCACTGGAGACCCGTGTTCGAGCCCCGTCAGATTCCTCTCGTTACATTTTTATCAACAAAAATGATGTGCACATATTATGCTCTTCACATATAAGAATGTGACCATGTGAAAACCTTCCCTCAGGCTGAATGTTTCACTTTTAACGTTACTTTTTAACCAAAGCATGGTGTACATGTTTGTTTTCCATTCATACAGGTGACTGGCTACCTGGCTGGCTTTTCTTCAAAGCAGAAACTGTGTTCCTAACATCAGCTCTGTTCAGTTAAAATAAAAAATGAAACTAAGTGTAGCTGGCTAGCCAGCAATGGCATATGTGGGATCAATGAGAATAATTTGTGTTAATTGGACGGCTAACTGTCAGTGTCACGCTAGCATTGCTTTGGAATAGAGCTAGTTTAATTAGTTTGAGCTACGATAACCAATATTGTTTGTTGTAACTTGGCCTCATTTTGATATCAATACTTTTAATAGCAGGCCTAGTATTTGCAAGTTTTAATGAATGGCTTAGGCGGTGCTTTGTATGCGTAAGGTACTTGGCATTTTTGTATGTTGAAAGTGTTTTTTGTTGAGATTAATTCATGCACAGTAGAAGTTCTGTAAAATGTTGAAAATCCAAAAAGTAGTTAAAGCGGCATTAACGAGGACAGAGACAGAAACAGTCAAAACTGATAGACCGAGTAATAACAGTGATAAAAGATGTTTCCTCCATAGACCGAGTAATAACAGTGATAAAAGATGTTTCCTCCATAGACTTCCTGTTAGCCAATGATATATAACAGTGGAAATAAAGACAGTCATGTCAGGATAATTAAACTGAAATCAGTCACTGGCAGAGAGACTACTCTCTTTTTCATGTAGTTGTTAAAAGAAACATTGGAGTGTGAATTATCTTGGAAACATCTGAACCATTTTGGACTTGGAGAAGACAAATTGCGTGACTTTAACAAAAACCTGCACCTGGAATGAAATCCAGTGGAAGCATATTCAGAGAAATCACTTTAGCCAAAACCCTGGTGGGTTTTCTTTTCTTTTTGTTTTGTTTGTTCTATTGGTGATCAAACGTAGCCAAGGGTGGGTTGAACCCAGTGAACATGCAAATGTGCACGGAAGAGGATTAGTGGAATACCGGGAAATGTTTATAATGGCTTTGCCTTCGTGGTTCAGTTGTGGGTAGTGGTGGTTTTGTGGTGTGCCAGATTCGCAGGGCTGTAGTATTGACCGGCTTATGAAGATGTTTAAGATAGAATGCTTCTTTTGATCTATACAGCAGTCCAGTGATTGGTCACTGTGCTAAGAGCTTTATGGCTCTGTGTGTGCTTTTCTGATCCAGGGACCCCCCACCCAGGCTCAAAGTCATCCAGGGGACCCCCATGATAAGTTAAAAGGGTTATATTTAAATAAAAAGGTTTTATACTTTTGAAATGTTTCCCCAAATGTATGTATAGGCTAGTAATTGCATATCAAGTCTGGCTAGGGACCCCCAGAGGTACACAGACTCCTCTATTAAAAACCCAGGGTCTAGACCCCAGAGGTACACAGACTCCTCTATTAAAAACCCAGGGTCTAGACCCCAGAGGTACACAGACTCCTCTATTAAAAACCCAGGGTCTAGACCCCAGAGGAACACAGACTCCTCTATTAAAAACCCAGGGTCTAGACCCCAGAGGTACACAGACTCCTCTATTAAAAACCCAGGGTCTAGACCCCAGAGGTACACAGACTCCTCTATTAAAAACCCAGGGTCTAGACCCCAGAGGTACACAGACTCCTCTATTAAAAACCCGGGGTCTAGACCTTCAGCAAACTCGCCTTCTTTGAGTCACATTAGACAGGCTGCTAAAGAAATGTTGAATTGTGCAGAAGAAGATTAAACTTTACATAATATTGTCTCCATGTTTAAGGAATGTTTATCTAACTGAAAATTTCAAACAAGATCAATATTTGAACTGCTTCCTTACAAGAATTGACCAATAAATTTGGACTTTTAATACACTTTTTAGGACTTGAGTTCTCACTCCTTATGCACATTAACGGCAAAGGTAAAAAAAAAGGTTGCCTCAACTCAAGACCCTCTGCGGTCAGATGAGAGATTGTGACATACACTTGTAAGGTTAAAGATCCTTCCCATACAAACATATATACTGGGATATACTGTAACATATTGCAAATATGTAGACTTTTTGGAAAATATCACAGTAAATAAAAAATATATTGCAGCATATGTGTGCCAATTATTTGTTTGTTTTCTGCTCTTGATAATATATTTTAGTACAATATATTGTAGTGTATTGCATTTATGTAGGGGTATAGTTTGGCGGAGGTTCCCCAGGATGGCCCTTTCACAACTCTAGATGAAAGGAGAATACACATTAAGGCCCTGTCCTCTCCCCACGTGTACAGCCCTGGTTTCTCCCGTCGTAATGTATGCTCCGTTTTCCCGGGTCCAGGCATTCCAGGTTGATGGGAGCCACTGCCCCTCCCCGCTAACCGGTGGTGTTGAATTGCGATTGTTTGGCAAAGTTTGGACAGAAGTGAGAAAAAGACTTGTGGAGAGCTCTCTGGGGGTAGTGAGCCAGGCTCGTTTAACCAGGACAGGATAGAGACAGCTCTGGGGCTGTGGAGAGCTCTCTGTGGGTAGTGAGCCAGGCTCGTTTAACCAGGACAGGATAGAGACAGCTCTGGGGGTGTGGAGAGCTCTCTGTGGGTAGTGAGCCAGGCTCGTTTAACCAGGACAGGATAGAGACAGCTCTGGGGCTGTGGAGAGCTCTCTGTGGGTAGTGAGCCAGGCTCGTTTAACCAGGACAGGATAGAGACAGCTCTGGGGGTGTGGAGAGCTCTCTGTGGGTAGTGAGCCAGGCTCGTTTAACCAGGACAGGATAGAGACAGCTCTGGGGGTGTGGAGAGCTCTCTGGGGGTAGTGAGCCAGGCTCGTTTAACCAGGACAGGATAGAGACAGCTCTGGGGGTAGTGAGCCAGGCTCGTTTAACCAGGACAGGATAGAGACAGCTCTGTGGGTGTGGAGAGCTCTCTGTGGGTAGTGAGCCAGGCTCGTTTAACCAGGACAGGATAGAGACAGCTCTGGGGGTAGTGAGCCAGGCTCGTTTAACCAGGACAGGATAGAGACAGCTCTGGGGGTGTGGAGAGCTCTCTGTGGGTAGTGAGCCAGGCTCGTTTGACCAGGACAGGATAGAGACAGCTCTGGGGGTGTGGAGAGCTCTCTGGGGGTAGTGAGCCAGGCTCGTTTAACCAGGACAGGATAGAGACAGCTCTGTGGGTAGTGAGCCAGGCTCGTTTAACCAGGACAGGATAGAGACAGCTCTGGGGGTGTGGAGAGCTCTCTGTGGGTAGTGAGCCAGGCTCGTTTGACCAGGACAGGATAGAGACAGCTCTGGGGGTGTGGAGAGCTCTCTGGGGGTAGTGGAGAGCTCTCTGGGGGTAGTGAGCCAGGCTCGTTTAACCAGGACAGGATAGAGACAGCTCTGGGGGTAGTGGAGAGCGCTCTGGGGGTAGTGAGCCAGGCTCGTTTAACCAGGACAGGATAGAGACAGCTCTGGGGGTGTGGAGAGCTCTCTGTGGGTAGTGAGCCAGGCTCGTTTAACCAGGACAGGATAGAGACAGCTCTGGGGGTGTGGAGAGCGCTCTGTGGGTAGTGAGCCAGGCTCGTTTAACCAGGACAGGATAGAGACAGCTCTGGGGGTGTGGAGAGCGCTCTGTGGGTAGTGAGCCAGGCTCGTTTAACCAGGACAGGATAGAGACAGCTCTGGGGGTAGTGAGCCAGGCTCGTTTAACCAGGACAGGATAGAGACAGCTCTGGGGGTAGTGAGCCAGGCTCGTTTAACCAGGACAGGATATAGACTCCTCTGGGGGTAGTGAGCCAGGCTCGTTTAACCAGGACAGGATAGAAACAGCTCTGGGGGTGTGGAGAGCTCTCTGTGGGTAGTGAGCCAGGCTCGTTTAACCAGGACAGGATAGAAATACCTCTGGGGGTGTGGAGAGCTCTCTGTGGGTAGTGAGCCAGGCTCGTTTAACCAGGACAGGATAGAGACAGCTCTGGGGGTGTGGAGAGCTCTCTGTGGGTAGTGAGCCAGGCTTGTTTAACCAGGACAGGATAGAGACAGCTCTGGGGGTGTGGAGAGCTCTCTGTGGGTAGTGAGCCAGGCTCGTTTAACCAGGACAGGATAGAGACAGCTCTGGGGGTGTGGAGAGCTCTCTGTGGGTAGTGAGCCAGGCTCGTTTAACCAGGACAGGATAGAGACTCCTCTGGGGGTGTGGAGAGCTCTCTGTGGGTAGTGAGCCAGGCTCGTTTAACCAGGACAGGATAGAGACTCCTCTGGGGGTATGTTCTGCAGTGTGGACCACTCCTATCACAAATGCATTTGCACTCTTTGGATCTTTAAACACATTTTTGTTTTGTATAAGTGAGGGCACGTGCACCTTCTTAGAACTTTAGGATGATATTCATTATTCTCAGGCATAATTTAGCTGACTGTTCAGTTGTAAAGTGCGCTGGTTTATTAAAGTTTCCATTGAATAAAAAATGTTAGACATTTTGCTGTTTTGGGTTTTTTCTTGAAATTACCTAAGGTGAAAAGTTAATGGAGTTATAGAGAAAGGCTTGGTGTAGGCTATTCCACTGTAAGTAGGCACAAGCCCTTGCTTACCCCAGGGCTGTTTCTACAGGCATGTTGCTAAGAGACAATTTAAAGCATGTATAGAGGCTCATAGCCCATGTTTTCTGTGGAAATATGTCCAAAAAATGTGTTACAGGGAACAAACTAGGTTTAGAAATGTAGCCTAATCAATGTTGACTACGCAGGGTTAAATATCTGACATTTGACAGGAATGCAACATCAGCTCTTATAAAATCCTGAACTGTGTGCAGAATGTTTGGCCTCTTTGCTGAGGATTAATTTCAGACAATGTGCTTCTTCCACATAACAGACAGCCTGCTGAGGAAAGTAATTAGATTTCTTTATCTCATCAAGAATAGGTTCAGTTTCATTCACGTGTGTGTGTGTGTGTGTGTGTGTGTGTGTGTGTGTGATGGAGAGAGACAAAGAAAAATCTAGATTTATATTGGAAATACACAGTCTGTTGGGAGAATTGGAAAAAATATGTTCAGTTGTCTTATACCTTTATAAGCCTTTGAGTATCATAGACATTTAGTATACCCTTAAAATATCCTAAGAATATACCCAAAACATATTCTGTTTCAATGTCCTGTATCAATGTTATTGGAAAATTTATGAAAAACAAATGATTGGACATGCCCAGCTGTGTGGCAACAACAAGTATATTGTACATTATGTTTCAGGCACAGCGTCAGAGCTCTTATCCACATTTGCACAGTCTTTGCATAGTATCCAGTTATACAGCTGGATATATACATGTATATACTGAAGACATTCAGGTTAAGTGCCTTGCTCAAGGGTACAACGGGTCTACACTGCCACGCTTGTCTGTTTCATTCTTGTTCTGGTGAACGTATTTATTTCATTATTTATGATTTAATAGTAATACATTGGGGTGTAGAAGAAGGCACAGAAACGGTGTATGAAAATGCATAGCCACATAAAAGTAGTACATATACATCCGTGCACACAGATGTGTACTTTGGTACATTGACAGCATACGTTTGTGGTTAGCTAAAACACACATTACATTTTATGGCATCATTTAGAGAATAAATCCTGTCCTCATTGCATGCGGCCTCACGTTGTGAGACTATGGGCTGTTTTAATCATGTTTTAATCATGTTTTAATCATGTTTTAATCATGTTTTAATCATGTTTTAATATCATGTTCTTCTGATGCTCTGCATAGCTATCATAGGGAATGCATCTGTATGCTTGATACGTTATTCAGGGGAGAAACTGAGTGTGTGAGATGAGGGGGGGTGTTGGTGGTCTCCAGTGCTGACCTGCTGTGGTTTTTGGGGTGTGGGACAGTAGAGGTGATGGACCCATCGGAGGTGAGTCTGACCGAGAGCCCCCCCTTGAGGAAGCCCACCAAAGAGGGCACCTGGACGGGAAGAGCCCCCGACCCCAAGGAGAGCGCCGTCCGACAGCACCAGCAAAGCATGAAGAGCAAGATGAAGTATACCAAAGAGGACAGTAAAACACCCCGCTTTATACTGGTGAGTGACCCCCCCCCAAATAACACCCCACTTTATACTGGTGAGTAACCACCCCCCCCCCCCAAATAACACCCCACTTTATACTGGTGAGTAACCCCCCCCCCCAAATAACACCCCACTTTATACTGGTGAGTAACCCCCCCCCAAATAACACCCCACTTTATACTGGTGAGTAACCCCCCCCCAAATAACACCCCGCTTTATACTGGTGAGTGACCCCCCCCCCAAATAACACCCCACTTTATACTGGTGAGTAACCCCCCCCCAAATAACACCCCACTTTATACTGGTGAGTAACCCCCCCCCCCCCAAATAACACCCCGCTTTATACTGGTGAGTAACCCCCCCAAATAACACCCCACTTTATACTGGTGAGTAACCCCCCCCCAAATAACACGCCACTTTATACTGGTGAGTAACCCCCCCAAATAACACCCCGCTTTATACTGGTGAGTGACCCCCCCCCCCCCCCCCCCCCCCAAATAACACCCCACTTTATACTGGTGAGTAACCCCCCCCAAATAACACCCCGCTTTATAGTGTTGTGTAACCCCCCCCAAATAACACCCGCTTTATACTGGTGTGTTACCCCCCCCCAAATAACACCCCGCTTTATACTGGTGAGTAACCCCCCCCAAATAACACCCCGCTTTATACTGGTGAGTAACCCCCCCCAAATAACACCCCGCTTTATACTGGTGAGTGACCCCCCCCAAATAACACCCCGCTTTTTTCTTGTGAGTGACCCCCCACAAATAACACCCCACTTTATACTGGTGAGTAACCACCCCCCCCCCAAATAACACCCCACTTTATACTGGTGAGTAACCCCCCCCCCAAATAACACCCCACTTTATACTGGTGAGTAACCCCCCCCAAATAACACCCCACTTTATACTGGTGAGTAACCCCCCCCCAAATAACACCCCACTTTATACTGGTGAGTAGCCCCCCCCCCCAAATAACACCCCACTTTATACTGGTGAGTAACCCCCCCCCCAAATAACACCCCGCTTTATACTGGTGAGTAACCCCCCCCCAAATAACACCCCGCTTTATACTGGTGAGTAACCCCCCCCCCAAATAACACCCCGCTTTATACTGGTGAGTAACCACCCCCCCCCAAATAACACCCCACTTTATTCTGGGGAGTAACCCCCCCCCAAATAACACCCCACTTTATACTGGAGAGTAACCCCCCCCAAATAACACCCCACTTTATACTGGTGAGTAACCCCCCCCCAAATAACACCCCGCTTTATACTGGTGAGTAGCCCCCCCCCCCAAATAAAACCCCGCTTTTTACTGGTGTGTAAAACCCCCCCCCCCCCAAATAACACCCCACTTTATACTGGCGAGTAACCCCCCCCCAAATAACACCCCGCTTTATACTGGTGAGTAACCCCCCCCAAATAACACCCCGCTTTATCCTGGTGAGTAACCCCCCCCAAATAACACCCCGCTTTATACTGGTGAGTGACCCCCCCCCCAAATAACACCCCGCTTTATACTGGTGAGTAACCCCCCCCAAATAACACCCCGCTTTATACTGGTGAGTAACCCCCCCCAAATAACACCCCGCTTTATACTGGTGAGTGACCCCCCCCAAATAACACCCTGCTTTATACTGGTGAGTGACCCCCCCCCCAAATAACACCCCACTTTATACTGGTGAGTGACCCCCCCCCCCCCCCAAATAACACCCGCTTTATACTGGTGAGTAACCCCCCCCAAATAACACCCCACTTTATACTGGTGAGTTACCCCCCCCCAATAACACCCCGCTTTATACTGGTGAGTAACCCCCCCCAAATAACACCCCGCTTTATACTGGTGAGTGACCCCCCCCAAATAACACCCCGCTTTATACTGGTGAGTAACCCCCCCAAATAACACCCCGCTTTATACTGGTGAGTGACCCCCCCCAAATAACACCCCGCTTTATACTGGTGAGTGACCCCCCCCCAAATAACACCCCACTTTATACTGGTGAGTGACCCCCCCCCCCCCAAATAACACCCGCTTTATACTGGTGAGTAACCCCCCCCAAATAACACCCCGCTTTATACTGGTGAGTAACCCCCCCCAAATAACACCCCGCTTTATACTGGTGAGTGACCCCCCCAAGAACACCCCACTTTATACTGGTGAGTAACCCCCCCCAAATAACACCCCACTTTATACTGGTGAGTAACCCCCCCCAAATAACACCCCGCTTTATACTGGTGAGTAACCCCCCCCAAATAACACCCCGCTTTATTCTGGTGAGTAACCCCCCCCAAATAACACCCCGCTTTATACTGGTGAGTAACCCCCCCCAAATAACACCCCACTTTATACTGGTGAGTGACCCCCCCCCAAATAACACCCCCCTTTATACTGGTGAGTGACCCCCCCCCCAAATAACACCCCGCTTTATACTGGTGAGTTACCCCCCCCAAATAACACCCCGCTTTATACTGGTGAGT
This sequence comes from Ilyophis sp. 1 JC-2022, assembly GCA_022702515.1. Taxonomy (NCBI): domain Eukaryota; kingdom Metazoa; phylum Chordata; class Actinopteri; order Anguilliformes; family Synaphobranchidae; genus Ilyophis; species Ilyophis sp. 1 JC-2022. The sequence continues at coordinate 1,750,319 of CM040398.1, read as the reverse complement.
GACCCCCCCCAAATAACACGCCACTTTATACTGGTGAGTAACCCCCCCCAAATAACACCCCACTTTATACTGGTGAGTGACCCCCCCCAAATAACACCCCGCTTTATACTGGTGAGTAACCCCCCCCAAATAACACCCCTCTTTATACTGGTTAGTGACCCCCCCCCCAAATAACACCCGCTTTATACTGGTGAGTGACCCCCCCCAAATAACACCCGCTTTATACTGGTGAGTGACCCCCCCCCCCCCCCAAATAACACCCCGCTTTATACTGGGGAGTGACCCCCCCCCCAAATAACACCCGCTTTATACTGGTGAGTGACCCCCCCCCCCCCCCAAATAACACCCTTTATACTGGGGAGTGACCCCCCCCCCAAATAACACCCTTTATACTGGTGAGTGACCCCCCCCCAAATAACACCCTTTATACTGGTGAGTGACCCCCCCCAAATAACACCCGCTTTATACTGGTGAGTGACCCCCCCCCAAATAACACCCTTTATACTGGTGAGTGACCCCCCCAAATAACACCTTTTATACTGGTGAGTGACCCCCCCCCAAATAACACCCGCTTTATACTGGTGAGTGACCCCCCCCCCCAAATAACACCCTTTATACTGGGTAGTGACCCCCCCCCCCAAATAACACCCGCTTTATAATGGTGAGTTACCCCCCCCCAAATAACACCCGCTTTATACTGGTGAGTGACCCCCCCCCAAATAACACCCTTTATACTGGTGAGTGACCCCCCCTCCCCCCCCAAATAACACCCGCTTTATACTGGTGAGTGACCCCCCCAAATAACACCTTTTATACTGGTTTGTGACCCCCCCCAAAATAACACCCCGCTTTATACTGGTGAGTGACCCCCCCCAAATAACACCCTTTATACTGGTGAGTGACCCCCCAAATGAAGCCTGTCGCGTCGCGGATACTGACTCCGCTTGTTTTAGCTTTCAAAGGGAATCTCTGTAGGGACTGCACTGGAGCACGGAAATGGGCAGTAAAATCTCGACAATTATTCATGTTGTTAACAGCAGAGGTTCTCTTGACCTGGGTCTAATCTTGTACCGCAGTGCCCTCTACTGGTACAGACCGGTACTGGCAGTGGGATTATTCTGTGTCGACTGAGATAACAAAAACAGTCAGAGGGTTTTCCATCTAGTCCACAGCAGTTAGACTGTAGACCTGTTCTGCAGTAGAAATAACAAAACTCTGTTTTCTTTTTGAAATTTTAAAATTGTATTATTATGTAGAAAACTGTTCGACAATGGCTTAATTATAATAGCATTTTACATATTCATTTCTTGATAAGCCTTTTTGTTGCAGTTTCCATTGATAGTGGTACAAGATACTGCAGTATATGTTAATTCAAGATATTGTTTCTGGTTTGATACAATATTTATATCAACTGACTTTGAACACCAACCATACATTTGCTCCAAAGTTCATGAAAGGACAAAGATGCATTTCAGCCGATAAAACAATGATATACTTCCGCCCTTTTCTCCCTCATTTAACTCTCACTAAAACAGTCTTTTAACTTTTAATCATTAACAATCACTAACCGCACAACATGGCAGAGTTTGAGAGCACGTAGACCAGCACGTAGCCGAGGGACATGTCACTTTTTCTCATTTTTCACAAGGGGACCCACAAATGACAGGTGTCAGTCTGTACCACATTGCATGGGATGTGGGTATGATTGAATAGGAAGGTGCTGCAAATATGGTTTTGGTTTTAATGACACTTCGGAACCGGTTCTGACCCTTGTTGTTCCATGTCCAACAGAGCCAATGCCAACAGGAGCTGGACCAGGTTCTTGAGCGAATCTCCAAGATGCCCTTCAGCGAAAACAGGGGTCCCCTGGAGGATCTGTATGCCATGCACATCCCCAACTGTGACAAGAGGGGGCAGTACAACATGAAACAGGTGAGCTTCCTGGCAGACTAAAACCAGAGGGGGCAGTGCAATATGAAACAGGTGAGCTTCCTGGCGGACTAAAACCAGAGGGGGCAGTGCAATATGAAACAGGTGAGCTTCCTGGCAGACTAAAACCAGAGGGGGCAGTGCAATATGAAACTGGTGAGCTTCCTGGCGGACTAAAACCAGAGGGGGCAGTGCAATATGAAACAGGTGAGCTTCCTGGCGGACTAAAACCAGAGGGGGCAGTGCAATATGAAACAGGTGAGCTTCCTGGCGGACTAAAACCAGAGGGGGCAGTGCAATATGAAACAGGTGAGCTTCCTGGTGGACTAAAATAGATGTGCGTCTCAGGTAAGGACTGAGTGAGATTTTTTTTTGCTATACGTAAATATACTGTTGGCTTAACACAGAACAGATGGCCCAACTGCAGGAGAGCAGGTGAAGGGTGTGTGTGTGTGTGTGTGTGTGTGTGTGGGTGGGTGTGTGTGTGTGTGTGTGGGGGGTTATTTCTTGGAAAACAAAACTCTAAGAAAACAGGCTACGGTGTCGACACAGAACAAAACGCAACTGAGCCTTTGTTTACGTGGCAATTAAAAAAAAAGTTTTGATTGACAGTGGGAGGTTTTCATGTGGGTCATTGCAAAACGGCGGCATCCAATCAGATTATTTCTGTTGTCTATAATTTCTCCTTGACAGTAGCTAGACACAATTATTTTTGAAACGGTCAAAACAGCGATAAGGTATGCGCATCTCGAAAAGGCCACGAGCGTTAAATATAGAAGGTTGAGCACGGACAAAAAGCCAGGGCTCGGGGAAGGAGTTGATTGTTTTTATTGGACGGCTGGGTTCCCAGGGCTCGGAGCACTGTACCTCGGCATGTCGCCGCTTTGTCATCGTGCACCTCCTGTAACTCTTATAACTGCCACTTTTTGTTCTTTCTCATTGAAGGAAAAAATCAAAAGTGTTGTTGCCCCCCCCCCCCTGGTTTTTGGTTCCACATATGCTGTGTCCTCTTCAATTATGACCTCATTTTGGGAGCACTCAGTGGGGGGGCGCGGAGTCTAGCTGGGGCAAATGAACCACGGAGGGGTTGTTGTTGGAGTGCCCCCCCCTCTCTGTTCCTAACTGTATGGTTCCGTTCAGTGACTCGTCCTGATCTCCGTTGCAGTGCAATATGTCTGTGCACGGACAGAGGGGGGAATGCTGGTGTGTGAACCCCCATACCGGCAAGCAGATCCTTGCGTCTCCCATGGTGAGGGGGGATCCCAACTGCAGCCAGTACCTCAACAGCCCAGAGACGGAGCCCCCCACCGCCGGCCAGAAATAGCGGCGCCCTGACCTTCCCACCAAAATGGAGAAACAAAAGAGAGTAACATAGAAGAACCAGTTTTTGAAACTGCAGTTAAGCTAAATTCAAAATGCGCACGTGTGTGTTTCGTGTGCGCGCGCACGTTTGTGTTGTGTCTGTGTGTGCACGTGCGCGTGTTGGTATGTGATAATGTGTGCATGTGCATGTGTGCGCGTCTGACTGTGTGTGTGTCTTGACTGTGTCTATCTGTTTTTGTTTGTGTGTGTGTGTAGACTTGTTCCGTGTAAAATACAGTCAATCCTCAGTGACATTGCAAGTGAAATGAACCCATAAATGTGTTGAGGCGCATTTAAAGCTAAAGTACCAAACACCACATGTGGAAAAATAAACGCAACTATCTTGGATGAAGGAGAGCTCGTCTGTCATTCACAGAATTCAGTTTAATATTGAACCAGACTAAACATACGTGATGTGGGGCTGTCCTTATCTTCTCCAGTCCATAGGCCGTGTGCTGTCCATAACATGGAGTCTTGTATTGCTGTGTCTGTGCGCTGACTGGCCTTGCTTTCGACCAGCTGCCACTGTTCAGTCCCATATCTATTTATTCAACTTCTCTGTTTTTCACCTCAGTAAATACGTGCTGTAGGCTGACTAATCCTGCTGTCTTTTATTCTCCTCTTGGTTAAAAGATCTTTCCTGCAATGATGAGAGACCCCTGTTTGGGGGGTTCTTTTTCTCGTTTCGTTTTTCGAAATATAGATATTTTTCCTTGATCTTTCAGACTCCTCGCGCGTCTCTTCCCTTTGGTCCACAGAAACACTGCTGTTCACAGACTGACTGCTGCCAGTGTGGAGCTCTCTCTCTCTCTCTCCCCCTCTTTCTCTCTCTCTCTCCCTCTCTTTCCAGCTTTCTCCCTCTCAAAGGTTCAATTCAATATGCTTTATTGGAATTAAATATACAGTACATATTGCCAAATCATTGTATTAAAAGAAATGTCAAATAGAAGGAAAAGATTATTGAAAGCATTTAATTATTAATTGCAGTTAAGACATTGTGCTGTTTTAGCTGTACAGTTGCTATATTCTTCCTGGTTGGTTAAACATATAGTGTTGCCAGTGGGTCTCTCCCTACCTCCCTCGTTCCCTCTCTCTCTCTCCCTCTCCCTCCCTCTCTCTCAGGGTGGAAGAGAGCCACACTGGTTGCAAGCGCAGTCGTCTGAGCTGAATGACCCCTCTTCTTCATTCCTCCTCTTCGTCGTCCCACACCCAATCACGTGGGAGAATCTGGCAGGAGGTGGGGTGAGGGGTGGGTGGTGGTTCGGTTTTTGGGGGGGTTACTAATGAAGTGCTGACAGAGGGCGAGTTTAGGATCGGGGTCTGACATTGACTGATGGGATATTAAGTGAGTTTGACTATATATAAACATAGGTTCAGCAATATATGCTTGAAATGTTGTGTAGCAGAGTCCAAACGCTCAGCATATCCCCGTGTAGCTCAGCCCAAGCCAAGCAGCATTCTAGGCCTGAAGCTCTTGGAAGAGGCAGAAAGAGGCCTGTAGGTTGAATGAGTTCGACTGTGTTTCCACTTGGGCTACCTTAAATAATGCCAGGGTGTCCTATATGCTTTACAACCATGATCTCACAGAGGTGCCCTCACCCTTAAATAATGCCAGGGTGTCCTATATGCCAGGATCTCACCGAGGTGCCCTCACTCTCCGCTTTCCATTGTAATTGGCCTCCACCAACAAGATTTATCTTGTTTTATCAAGATTTATAAGAATAAACACAACAATTATTCCTGTAGATGTTGACCAGTACTGATTTGTGGCTTCCTGGACTGATTCCGCAGGAAACAGGATTCTGCATAATCTCTACAATCGATCCTAGCTAATGAAAAATACCAAATGAATATTGAAGTTCCAGACTAAGGTTCATGACATTGCCACCACCTGGCCAGTGCTAACATTTTAACCTTGTGTAAGGTAACCCATCAATTTAGCATATGAAAAGCTTACTGAAATAAATACATACTTACCTAACAATGTATTACCATTGTCTTTATGTACGTGTATATGAACATAATCAGAGTTTCTTCCTTGAGGTTTCTGTTGTTGTTATTATTATTGTGATTGTGATACCCAGGGGTAATACTGGGGTAATTACCGTTACTGGTTAATATCTGCACTTATCCGCAGAGTGCTGTGTGTGATACATTTTTACTTTACAGCAGGATTTCAGCAAATGAACATGCCAGGTTGTCTGTCCTCATTGTTTGTGACTGCACTTCGAGTCGGCCCTGACATAGATCTCCACGGGCCCACCGTGGTACACTAAATTGTATGGTAGTGTGAGCTTGACCTACTTTGAAAACGGAAACGAAACCAATCCCTGCGATTTGTGCGTATTGATTTTCCAGAGAGGGCAGGGGATTTGCGCGAGGGAGAGACGGTTTACCATCTGCGGCAGGGTAAAACTCTCAGCCTCTGTGTGTTTACGGAGTCGCACACCGGTGACATGGGGAATTTCTAAAGCAAAGCACAACACCATGTGCTGTAGCTGTTATATGCATGTTGTTTCTCCCCTCCCCCTCCTGTACGTGGGGAGAGGGTGCCCCGGGACGATTGGTACTGCGGTTTACAATCACATTCAGTTCGCCGTGATTCTCATGAACACATCTTTTTTTGTTGTTTGTTTTTCCTTTTCATATTCTGTTCTATTTACAGTTCCTCTGCATTTAAATGGATAGAAAAACATCTGCTACCCTGTTAGACAGTCACAAATGTATGAGAAAACAAATAGTTAAATGTCATTTTAAAATCATGTAATAAATTCAGTATATAATAAACAAAAATATTGCCTTTCATTGCATGACTCATGGGGTTTTATTTTTTATTATTTTGTTTGGAAAAATGATATTTTGGAAAGTTTAAAAGAAAATAAGTCACTTAAGTAAAAATGAATAACACATTTTGTTTGCAATAAATACATTGGTTTTGATCAAGTGAAGTGAAGTGGAATATTGCTCAACAGTCATGTTGTTCACATTTTTTCTCATTTGCAGGGTTTGACACGCCACTTTTAAAAACCGCCCGTGTTTTTTTTCATCGGGCATGGAAAGCTCTTCTGGGCATATGCGTGTCCAGCTATGGGGTTTGGCTAGGCTTCATTTAAGCTGTATAACAGGGATACCCAAATCTGCCAATAGCACTGCTGCTTTTCATTCTTCCAATCCAATCAGAGGCCGATTTAGACCCGGGGAACCAGGTGAGCAGAATCTCTGGCCAGTCAGTGACGTTAATCAATAACTTCCAGGTTGAAAAGAAAAGTGTTTGAGTATCCCTGCTGTAGAACCTTCTAGAAAAGGAACGTTGGTCATCTGGAAATTCGGGTCAGGATTTGGGTTCCAACTGTGTTCTACTTTTGTCTGTGTGGGTTCTTCTGAGTTCTGGACTTGAAACCCATTGGATTGAGTTATTTCCACAGCTTGATAATGAAGGCATGTACTCCATTTCCCTCTCCCAAGGCTGATATTAATTAAAGGAGAAGGGGCATTTTTAAGTGCTGATACAATTGTTTAAATAAGAAACCAAGATGGTTAAAAAGAATAAAAGAACGTGATGGTTTAAAGTACGCACGTTTAGTACAGATTGACATATGTTCAGAGACAGCTATCCGTAGTGGTTGAGCTAATTATGTTTTAAAGCGACATGGTGGCTTTGAAGTCTTAATTGCTTTGTCAGTTCCTCTGAAGGCAATGTATATTTTTACGTTTGCTACTTCACAAATTAAACGCCCTACATACATATTTGGAAAACACACACACACACACGTGGTGTTCCACTGCAATACATTCATAAATAAATACATAATATCTGAAATAGGCATAATATGTGGGCACAAGGCATAAGTTGTATCTGAATGTTGTGTGGTTACATGAGGTCAGAACATGCAGAAGTTAATGTTTTTAAGGGCTGAGAGTCTGGTAATTTCTGTAAAAAAACCCTGAAAAGTGCCAAACTCTCTGTGTTGTATAGGTATGGGGCATACCCCACCAAGCTGTAACTTACCTGCCATCCCAATAATCATGTTCTTTAATAATCAAAATTAATGCGCAAGCAAATAAATAAAGCTGTTTCCCAGACTTAAATTTAAAAATGTTTATGTAGGATATGAACCATGAAAACGGACTGGCATTTTGTTATCCGTTGTAGGATGCTATACGTGTGATAATAACCTACTGAAGCACACACCATTTAGGATAAATATTCTGAATTGAGGCATCATTACTTGGGGAAATTCATATAAGGCAAAGTTACACATCATCACTATTGCCTTATTTAAATCTCTGTGGGCGTAAGCGCAATGATGTCACCCAAAAATGTGAAAAAAACGTCCGCAGTAGGATACATCGATGAATGCTTCGCCGGAGGGGAGGAGGAGCCGAGTTTGAAGCCGCTTCGCTCGTCTTTGGTCTATTGGGACAGTGGAGGGAGGGAGGAACCAAAGATCGGTTTCCGGGGCACTGAGTAGAGGAGGTGGTAGTGGAGGAAGGGAGCGTGCATTTTTCAAGTATTGGGATGCACCCTCTTCCTTCCGCGGTGGTCAACTCAGTCCGTGTGGTGAGGTAAATTAAGACTTCAATGGTTGACGGCGGTTTTATCTAGCGATCTAGCAATAAATTCCGCCCACTAAACCCATTAACCAATAATATGAAATTTTATCTTATTTTGTAATCTGCAACTAGCGGTTTTTCAAAAATAATCAGGTGATTAGGTGGCATAAATATTTGCGTAAACCTGAAACTTCCTCAGTCTGGAACAGATAAGATGCATTCCAATATTCTTCACTCCCCACCTCCTTTTCTCCACTACCACTCCTCTCCTACCCGCAAGTATGCTAAACTGCCTGAACATTTCGAGTACAAGTATTTGCATGTACAGTAGACTGTACAATGTACCTGACATTGCGGTCGAGACTTTAATATGTAACCGTTAATACGTACTTAAGATTTAATCAGCAACATTAGATTAAAACACAAAGATCTGTTTCCGGGGCACGGAGGAGAGGAGGTCGTAGTAGAGGCAAAGACGGTGCATTTTTCGAGTATTGGGCCGCACCCACAGTTCGATGGTCTGGAAAGGTGCCCCCCCCCTCCCCGGTGTCGAGGGCCCCTGGGCGCATGACCAGGACGCCCTGATGGTTATGAAACCCAAGTACAGTGCTGGTATTGGTCGATCAGTTGGGCTTTTATTCACTGTAATCTTTATTGATCTTTTAAATGAACCTGCACATGCTAATATCCCCAGGACCAGACATATCAGTGGTCAAGCCTGCTGTGGACCATGCAGCACTATAATGTAATGTAATGTATTCATATTGTGTGAATCCTACTCCAGCAAAACGCACACATATAAGAACACAGACAAACACAAAAATTAAATGAATACATAACTTTATTTAAATAAATGCTTTGTCATAACAAAAAGACAAAGATTAAAAGAGTACATAAATTACAAGTTGAATAAATATTACACAGTGATATTCACTTTTCTTAATAATTTGAGTTTTTTTTTTTTTCTTCCTTTTTTCTTTATTTATTAAGAGTTCCAAATGCTGAACATTTTCGCGGTCCTCCTGCCACGATTGGGTGTTTTCACAAGCCGTTAACGTCACGTTAATATATCGAATAGGTTGTACTTTTTCCTCCACAAAAATAGTTAGGCATTCAGAAAGAAGCTGTCGATACTACTGTAATACGAGCTGTGATTATTGCATTAGTCTAACCAGGTAGGAGACGGGGATCTGACGGGCACACAGGCGGAGCTTGGAGCAGCTGAATTTACGATTTTAACCACATTATTTTGACTTCCACACGTGGTGCATGAATAAAACGGCAGTGCGATTTTAATTTTGATCTCCTCTTGACATCTGATCTGCACCTAAACATAGGCTATGTTTTATAGCGAATGTAGGCTAAAGGCTACAGGTGAGTTGCTTATATCTCGGCAACTTGTCTCCTACACCCGCAAAAACACGTTGCCTACGTACATCAATGCACAAGAAATGCATGTTATTTTTAAAAAACGGTGCATCCTCTTTGGCTGATTAAGTAATTACTTTTTTATTTGGTCGGTAACAAAAAAAGCTCCAACGTAGTTTGAGACGTCTCCTTTATAGAGGAGCGTGTGGCTTTTTGATAATGTTTTATCAAACCCCCTCCCCTCCCATAATCGGCAGATCTAACCTGAACTAAACGGAAATGATAAACTAAGCGTTCGATTCGCGCTGCTATTCGCCTGGGCCCCCACAGATTCCACCGACTCCTTTGTCTGTCCTGCTAACTGTAACTATGTGATACTGTAACTACGTGATACTGTAATGTCGCGATTTCTGTGTCCCCCACTGCGGAGGTCTATCAGAGCGAGGAGGGCCTGCACGAGACGCTCGGTCCCATAGATAGACGACGAGCCACACATTCCATAGGCTGTGCGAGGAGGTGAAGTTCAATCGAGATTAGTAGTTACTTATTGTTATCATCATCCATAGCTGACACTGTTGTGGACCCCAGGCATGGGCCAAAGCCCCTGTCAAAAGTTATCAAAGTCAGGCCTCAAAACCAAGGCCTGTATCTGGCATTTGATTAAAACAAAACAAAAAAAAAACCCAAAACAAAAAAATGGATCTGCATATTTTCAGAAGGGACTACTAGGAAGTGTGTCCTGTTTTTTTTGTTTGTTTTGTTCTTTTATTCAAGTGCAAGCTGCTTTCCAAATGGGCCCGTGTGTGGGGGACTGGGGGGGTACAGAGAGAGGGACTGGGACCATGTCACTGACTCTGGTTTGTCACACCATTGTTGTCTCTCCTATTTTGGGAATCAGTGGCTTTGAAAATAAAGTGAAAAAACAATGACTACACTTGTAAATGATTCCTTCCGTTGTTAAGACAGTCCCTATTTTTTTTGTCTAATGAGCTCTTAAGACCTTTTCAATGGTTTTCATATACAACAGTCCAGGTCACTAGCCAGCACTAGGATTGCCTAATACGGTCCTTTTAACAAACTCAACCTGCTGTCTGCTTAGTGCCTTTCGTCTCATATTGAGTGAATTTATGAACCACTTCATTTCTGCAACAGGATATGAGTGCAAACAATCTGGCGGACGATAACAAACAAAAAAAATGAGAGCGGGCCGGACGTCCCGTAGACGACACGAACGCTGAATATGGGCCGAGTGTGAGTCTCTAACCCAGCTGTTTCACACTCCGGTCCCTGTCGAAGCTGAACCCAGCCTCTTCACTAGGAGAGGCCGAGTCACAGCCGTGTTTCAAGTTCAAGAGGCACGCGCCTCCAAGCCTCACTTTTCCTCGCCTCAAGCACCGGCTGTGCTTCTTTTTTTAAAAATTCAACACACATTTGTGACACGACAGTCTTTTTTTTACCAATGGTTGTGCAACTCTCTCTCTCTCTCTCTCTTTCGTCTACACGCTCTCTCTCTCTTTCGTCTACACGCGATGGTTACACAGGGCATCTGCTGTTCTTTCTTCCCTGTTGCCGTCTGTGGAAATCACTATTCAAATGAATTTGCATGCAGGAAGGCACTGAGATTTACATCCAGGCTGAAAGCACACATTAAATGACCCTGTGCTGGTTAATGTGCACCTTGTTTTCGATCGTGGGTCTTTATAAGAAAAGGCTCCTAAGGGAGAATATGCTCCTGATGTCCAATGTAGTAAATTTGGTGGTGGACTGAAGATACGTTACATTAGGAAGATAATTGACGGGGTGAAACGCACGCAGAAGGGAAAGACTAGCTTTCTGGCCACCGTCAATTCAAAAGACCAGGATTCCCTCAACTGTGACAAGCTGGAAAAAATACAAAAACAAAAAACAAAAACTATGCAAATTCTACTTTTGCATAGGTTACAGGCTAAACTATGTCCTTTTCAAAACACCAACACCCTGTAGTTCTCTGTATATAAAAAAGAAGCATTCATTTATCTATTTTTAAAGTAACACACCAATGTTAGACCTATTTCTGCATCTAAGGGACCATTGGTTAAGAAACATGGCTCAAAAATAGGGCAGTTTTCACTTCACTGAAGGCAAAGAAAATGGTACCAACAGACCTAGGTAAGGCTACACCCAAAACAGCCACTATGAAGAGAGCGCCGTGATCCAGACTGGTGAGCCCTGTGCATGCTGGTCCCCCTCACTACCAACCTACAATTATCACCTTTTAATCAATACACTTTGGTTGATAATGTTGTATTTTCACGTCAACGTTACATTTAAAATTTTTTTTTTAACAACTTACATTCACATCCTTTATCAGGTAAAGTTTAGTAGAGGGGACAGGGGTTTGGTGGGGGGCTGAGCGTGTCCAATTAAAAGCTTACTCAGCGGGAAGGGGAAGATGGCAGCCCTGGAGCATCCAATCAGAATCAAGCATGGCACGGCCTCTGCACCAGTAGGAGCAGCGTTCTCTTTGTGTGTGTCACATGACATGGCAGCGTCTGATTACATAGGCACTATTGGCTTAACACGTTTGCTACAGTCACAGAGCAGCTTTAACAATCTGTTCACAATGCGTCTCTCTTTCCTCCTGCCTGATGTTCTACTACCATAGGCGTCCTGTCAGCGAGCCCTCCAGCTCAAACCTCCACTAGCTCGCTTCAGGGTCACTTGTGACAGGAGAATTTTTTTTAATTTTTCTTTTTGTAAATCGCTCACACACACGCGCACACACACACACACACACACTGAACCTAGTAAAGTTACACATTTTCAAGCAAATGAGGTTAGCCTATGAATAAGTGCTCTGACAGGATTAGAACAGTGAGAACTGTGTTAGCAGATCCCTTCCTCTTGTCCTTTTTCTTTATTTTTGGAAAACAAACCCAAAAAAATGCCTATATTAAAATTCCTGCTATGTCTTCTGACACCACAACAGTAACAGACGTACAGACACAAAAAGACCAAAACAGTCCTGCTTTTCACCAACATGCCTTCTTTTCTTTATGCTTGCATTACCTTAATTTTAAAAAGAAATAGTTTGGTGCTCAATCCCCAGCTTCTATAAAAATATATAAATATATGTATATATTTTTACAAATACAGTGCAGGGACCTAGTTCTTACTAGAAGGTTCCTGCTACAGACAGAAATGGAGACGGCTCTAGCAGGGTCCCACACACGAGGACCATCATATACAACATATGTTCATGTCTTTTGCTCAGTTTAATTTTTCTTTCCGTTTGTTTCATATTTTAAATCTCAAAGTGACTGGTGGGCGGATGGATGGACAGTAAGATAGGAGGTGGGCCCTTGGTCAGGTGATGGGGGCGGGTCAGGGGGGTGGGGGGGGGCGGGTCGGGGGGGGTGGTGGCGGGGGGGCGTGGCTCCTCACTCGTTGTTGTTGCTGTTCTCCAGGTCTTTGCATTGGATGTCTCCCCCGCTGTAGTCTGTCCCAGGAAGCCGCACGCCGTACTTGTCCACACACCAGCAGATACCCCGCTTGCGTCCGCGGGACGGTTTGCACTGTGGGGACAGGGCAGGGAGCAGAGAAAAGACACTGGCATCAGAGAGAACGTTTCTTCCTCAAAGAACGATTCTCACAGTACGTAAAACTCATTGACGAATATAAAAACAGTACGTAAAACTCATTAACGAATAAACAAACAGTACGTAAAACTCATTAACGAATAAACAAACAGTACGTAAAACTCATTAATGAATAAAAAGAAAATCTTAAAAATCACATAACGGATTTAGCCTTAAATAAGTATGGCTGTAATGCTCCCATAGGGTGTTCTTGAACACTGCTGTAATGCTCCCATAGGGTGTTCTAGAACACTGCTGTAATGCTCCCATAGGGTGTTCTAGAACACTGCTGTAATGCTCCCATAGGGTGTTCTTGAACACTGCTGTAATGCTCCCATAGGGTGTTCTAGAACACTGCTGTAATGCTCCCATAGGGTGTTCTAGAACACTGCTGTAATGCTCCCATAGGGTGTTCTAGAACACTGCTGTAATGCTCCCATAGGGTGTTCTTGTTCTATTTTCCTGTAGTGTAGGGCTCCTCGTAAAAAAAGTGTACAATATATTTTATAATATTCTGACTCTGCCCTGCAGGTTTACTAAGGTTCGTGAAAAGTGCCGAATATAAGAGACTCTTGGAGCAAAGTGGAAGTAGAAATGTCTTTATTGCTAAAACTGCTTTAATTGTAAAGACATTTCTTCCTTCTGAGTGGATGGAATTCTTATATCCTAAAGTGTGTTGAATTTGTTTTGCCCCAGAATCAACACAGTAAAGACTGATGGTCATGCATGGTACTTATGAACCCACCTGTCTAACTGAAGCACTAGCTCATAGACAAGCGCCGCCTGGCTGCCTCCATATACTTTCATTCAGATCAAAGGCCTTACGCAGCACGTTAGGATGGAGGGCAACATACCTGCTTGCGCTTAAAGAAGCCCTTTCTGTCACAGTTGGGCAGGTACAAGGACAGAGCCATGACGCGTGAAGTGTCCTTCATCCTCTGGATGATCCCGTCCAGTTTCCTGCGGCAAGGGCCCTGCGGACCGAAGGCATCGCACGCGGTGTTAAACTGCAGGCCTTTCAGTTCAGCTCATTTCAATTTGTCCCCCTACAAGGACACTTTACAGCAAACACCACACCAGAGATATAGTAGAAAACAATAAAAAATAAAATGCAGAAAATACGTGGATGCCACTGCTGAGCTACAGTAGAACAGGCGAGCACGGGCGATCAGCCGCGCCCGCTCTTCCACCGTCCTGCGGGACTTACGAATTCAGGCTCAATCTGCTTTTCGATGGGGAGGGGGGAGTAGTCCACCTGGCTGACGATCTTGTGCTTCCCTAGCTGTCGCAACCTGTCCTTGCGCATGGCGTGGGCCTTCTTGCTGGTGATGTGGTCTTTGGGGAAGAGCGGTACCTTCGGCATGGGGAGGAGGTCCCCCGTCATCTCTGTCGTCCCCATGTCATCGTGCTCCCGCGACTCGCGATCTGCGCACAAACGTTTGAGGAGGAGTCAGGCAGGGGGAAACCGAGTCAGACACTAAATCAACCGTCAGAACGACATGCGTAGTTCATAATTATTGGAAAATGCAGGGCTACTTTTCTACACGTGAGAAGCTGGGTCTGAATAGGAGGTAGAGTATAGGAGGGGGGTATAGGTAGTAGAGTAATAAAAAGTTTTTTGACACAAGGGAAGGTATAGCTTCAGGGAATTCATATTGTAGAATCATCTGGATTTCAGTTTAAAAAGTACATTGCTCTTGGCAGAATGCACAAAAGAAAAAATGCTTCCACCACCAGGGGGCGCCTTTCTGTATGTTTATAGGTACAAACTGGATCTTTTCTATCTTTATCCACAAAAACACACACGGATAAACACATGTACACACACATACGCATATAGACATAAATGTATCCACACACATACATACACTCACACACACGCAAGCACATGCGTGCGCACACACACACACACACACACAAAACTACTGAAATAAAAATCATAGCCTAATAGAACATGAGGGAATACCAAGTGTCATTTCATTGCCTAATAACAATACCATTGCAGTATTGACCCACAAGGGATTAACCACAAGACTATACTCTATTTAATTTTTTTTTTAATGGGGGTAAAAACCAGACAACTACTGTAAACCTTTCATTTTCAAATCTGTAGTTCCTGTGAAAATAATACAAAGGGCATTTCCTCAATATCAGCAGAAATAAGGACGTTACTAATTTCACGTCTCTGTACGTCCCAAATAAATGGCGTTAACACATGTAAAATATTGCAAGTCCTTGAGAAGCCCAGTGAAATGAGCTCTTCTCCTGGTTTTGTTAAGAGAGGGGGAAGCTGGTCTGACAAGCATTTGCAGGGAAAATGGAAACCGGCTTCTCAAAGAGTCTTTTACAGCTAAAAGCCATCAGGCTCTTTGAAGCCACGGCAACTGAGGAACCATGGAAACCGCGAACACAGACAGAGGTGGACAAACAGACAGGGCTGGATGGTAACTTTATCCATTGTTTAAGAAGCACGCTTAGAATGACTGGCTTGGCACTGTGCATAATAAATAACTTTTAAAACTTTTAAGATGCTTTTATGAATTTATTTGACACATTTTTTGGTTTCAGGTTAACACTCACTCGCGAGTCTCACGGGAAAATCTGAAGCTGAACATACGGACTAGATTACTACCACATTAAGGGACAACACCAAGATCATTTCTGTTTTCTTCAAAAACGTTCCAAAATGTTAAAAGATATCCCAGCGTCCTTCAATATGCACGGCTGGAGGTTTGGGATGTGATTCCCAACTGGCCGGCTGCGGACGCTGGCAGCACCCAAAAACCAGAACCCCCCCTTGTCTCTGTGCACCCTCCGCCAAAGCTAACAGCCCCATCCGGAGGTTTTTTGGAGCCATGGGGCTGAGTTCCTCTCTTCCCAACCTTGTATTGTATCGTGAGTACAGAAATAAGCGGGGAGCGTGCCAGCCCACGTTTAACCAGCCTGCTGTGCCAGTGGATGACTGTGGTTATATTTATCCGGCAAGGAAATCCGACTGTATAGCGGTAGGCGGGTGAAGCCTGGCGGGGACTCGGGGTGGGAATGCGCCAAGTATTGTTGCAGAGACAACCGCAAAATATCAGAGGGACAGTTGAGGGGACAATTAAAAATAATCGGGACAACCTAGTCCCCCCATATCCCCCCCACCACTGGGACTTCAATAGGGTGCGTGGTAAGGGGGGGGGCTCCCTGGCTTCTGAAGCTGCAATCAGAACTCCGGCCTTCTCTTTGAAATCAATCTCGCAACTCATGACTTGGCAGGCAGTGGCGCAGCCCAGCAGACAAGATGGCTTTCCCCTCCTCCCCCGGTCAGTGAGCTGCAGGGTCATAAAGCACTATAAGTGAGTGTCTTCCATGCCCTTTTTATGATGTATCACGCTGAGAGAGAGGGAGGGAGGGGTTGTTGCTGACTGACAGAATCTGCTGTCCTTTTCTGACCAGTAGGTCCGTTCATTTAGATTAGAACGATGGATTTGTGGTCCTGAGATGTTGGTGAGGGTCACATGCACAAGGGGCTTTATCTGCTCTTCCCAGATGTACGTGGAGACCAAGCGGCCTTTCGCCTACGGCTGGATGGGCCGGGTAAGTTAGCGATGCCAGGTGAAGGAGCTCGGCTCCGGCTGGCAACAAACAGTCCGCTGAAGCCCGCTCGCGGCAGCGACGTCCGTCAGTCCTGGGTCCTGCATCTTTCCGTTTTCTGGGCCGCTTGTTCATCGCGGGGACAAAACTAACTTTTTCCATGCCCAGGCTCTCCTGCTTGTAAAGAAAGCTTAGTGGGCTTGTGTTTAACATCTGAAACACTGCCAAGAATCTGGAGAGACGCCAAGGGAGTGGTATCACATCCAGTCCCTCAATGGAAATGAGCTCTGGAATCCAAGCAAAAGAGGTATTTGTGTCTCTCTCTCTCTTTGCTCTAGCTAAAGTTTCCATGAAGACAAGAGGTCCTGATTAGGCAAAGGAGGTCTACCTGATACGCTTTTCTTTAAATATTAACATGCCCCGCCAGGCAATTATACTACATGAATATCTTAAGTTTCTCACCGAGAGAAGACGCAAAATGAAAGGCAATACACCCTCCTTTCTGTTTTCGTAATCCTGGCCCCCGAGATCTTTATTAAGACACTGTTAATTGGAAAAATTTAATGACAATGTGTCGGAGAAATGCTTGGTGACTTTGGAATGCGGCCTGTCAATCGTATACAGTGGCACGTTCCGGTTTCAGATCCGCCACGGCGGGATTAGACCAAAAATCTCCAGCATTTAAAAGACTTGCAGACACTGCCCCTGTGGATAACAGGAGCTCAGTGAAAACCAGCGTTTTCCCAAAGATGGAAGCGCATGGTGCTAAAAAACATGTGCCTTCATTTTATTTAAACACAGCGGCGTCCAACTGAGAGTCCCACGGCCCCATTCTGTTACAGAACATTCAGGCATTAACCTGAACGACAAAAAAACTCCTATGGTTTTGAAGTGGCATGCTAATGTTTATTTTTTAAGAGAGAGGTGTCAAGCCATGCATCGTTATACCTTAACGATAGACAGGAAGTAGATGCTGTTCAAATTGGTTCTTTGGGAGTTGTGAAATGGGGGGGATTGCAGTTCACACTGACAGCCCTTATTTTCCTTCAAAAAATCCATGTTAGAACAAGCGGTTCAGTAACCACGAGTTCAAAAAGCCTGAGCCTGTCCTTATATTTCAGCACCAGGAAAGAAAAATAAACATTATTTGGCTGCTCCAACCGTGTCTTAAGGGCTGTTCGATTAGCTTCTGTTCAGTTCATTTGTGTCGGGTGAATGTCTGAGGGTATAAGAGGAAGAAAAAAACAAAAGAGTAATCCCGGAGCCTTGACCAAACATGCAAGCACAAGCACAACCTAGCCTCCATCTTCGCTGGGCTAATCCCCGATCGTAAATCCCCATTGATAACTGTATTTACATACTTCAGGGGGTGCCAAAGCAAGGACACCTGTCATGGCTTCTCTGGTTTAAGCTAACACATGTGTCACCTTAGCTGGACATGTGGTGTCTTCCTTTCCCAGCAAATGCTTTTGTGTGTGTGTGTGGTTTTTTTCCCCCCTCAGGTACCAATTAAAAGAAAAAAAAATCTTTTAAAGCTAAGTTTCCTCGCTTATATGACTCTCTTCTCAAAGCACACGATGACTCACCGTCGGAATATTTTGTCATTCCAAGGTCCCTGCGATCCGCAAATTCCTCGCCGTTAGATAAATCTCAGGCTAATCTTCAAAAAGGGAGCGTTTGATTTAATGTGGTGTGATGCGGATGCTACGGCCTGCTTCCTGCACCCTCACAAAAACAGGGTTCCATTCGGTACGTCTGATGGCTAGGCTACTCTGCGCCGTGTGTGTTTTGGTAAGACTGCAAAGTCTGGGGATCAGTATTGATGTTTCCTGCTTTAAGCACTTTCCTCCATGTGTGTGCAGCTCCACGTTGTTGCCTTGGCTGACTCGGGACCGTCCTTTTTCACTTAAAACCCTGTGCATTTACCCCGCGTCGCTGACTCCTCAAGGGGTACATTTATACATAAGAAAATGGCTGATAGTGTCGGGTCTGACTTTTTAAAGATAAAAATAACAGTTATGTGCCATTCGGAGTCCCGAATAAGCGAAGCTTGTTCAGAAGAGGTGCCTGTTTTCTGTCACAGGTTGTGGATAATCAGCTCTGCACCATTCCTGCATTCACTGATCCAGAACATCTCATCAGAGATGGAGGCATAAAAACCGCCGCGGGCAACACAGTGTCCAGGAGATACAAGAAACCGCTCTCCGAATTCTGCTTTGAGGTCCCGACCCGCTGCTAAGATTCAGTTTTGCTGCGAACCCACACAAACGCAGCCTGTCCCGGGATGGCTGCCGTTACTGGGCAACTGTCGGCCGTGGATAGATTTAGACTCTTGTCACACAAGCGTTCTCCTCATCCCTGAAATGCAACCACAGGAGTAGGTGGGAGGTTGAGTCCATTTTGTTTCAGGTCCGGGGAAAGAGACATGGTACTGTGTCTTTTGGCGAGGAAAAATGGCGGCTTCCAGCAGAAACAAAGCCTTTAGTGGTCACTTTTTCCCCAGTGCTTCCCTCCTTATCTGGGATTTGAGCGGGAGTGCGGGACCTTAGATGGCAGGACCCACATGGTCCAGTTTAAAAGCCCAGCATGAGGACGGCCCCTGCCCTGGAAGCACATGATTGCAAACAGAACAGATTTTCTGCAGCTGCTAACCAGCCCTCCTTCCAGGTGTCAGTGACACATGCATGCTGGACGCACTACAAGTTATTGGGAGAAATCATTCATGTTTGCTTAATAGAACCAGTCCTGCATTTCCTTGGTGGGGGGGGGGGGGGGGGGTGCAATTTATTTTTTGCATTTCTTGATCACATTTAGTTTTCCGGTTTTCCCAAAAAAAACAAGAAACAAAATGTCTTCCTTTACCAGCCCTTCGCTCTACCGCCGGCTGACGGAGGTTGTGCAGCAGTGATTCTCTAGTGGTTGCTACATGGGGGGAATTGAATTAGAATAGGGGTTCAATTGGCTACTAAATTGGGAGAAAATGGGAAAAATCAGAAACAAAATTTTTATAAAGGAAGCCTGTTTATTTGACTCTGGGTGCCCGGTGGAGCCATGGATGTCTCGTTTTAAAAACGCACCTCCTGAAAGACAGGGGAAAGGAAGCCATGTCTCTGATGGACAGCGCCTAATATTGAGACGTGCTGAGGGCCAGGATGGCTTTGCACTGCCAAGCAAACAGCCCCTACGGGGTGTCACCATTAGTCTCGTCTCCTCGCTATCATAGATTTTACAAAATGAAAGAAGAAGAAACATACTTAAGGTTCTACGTTGCCGATAGACTCAAGATTCTGCCTTAGTTTCCTTATAACCGCACGGCTTCGTGGTTCCACATATACAGCGAGCATGACCTGCACAAAGCAAGAATATGTTGCCAACACTGTATCAGAAAAACATTGTCACAGCACAAAAGCCTATATTGCTGTATTCTTCTTCTCTTATACGGTGCAGTATGATTCGTAACCAGCAGACCAGCCTTTCTAGATTTGGAATCTCATTTTAATCATCCCTTCGATTCTTGGCGAAGGTCTGTTTGCTCAAACATAAGGCTCATTCACAAGCTCAGAGGGCTAGCAGGCTGCTGCCATAAAATCATATCTGCTGGCAGCAGCTCTCGGGTGAGGATGCTTCCAAACATGTGGGTGATATGCCCAGCTATAGATTGCAAGCCTTCACATCCGGGAGCCTGGTCTAGAATCAGCCTTTGCGGTTTAGCTCTTAATGGATAAGGCCGTGTCATGGTCAGGGGAGAGCTGTTCCAAGATCAGTGCTCCTTATGAATACATTCATACATGGATCGAATAATCCTCACCTAAAAGGACAATCAAGCCACGGCACGTGGAAAAAATAAGTCTGTTTGAATTACTGAAACCATTTGGCTACTTCATTCATTAAAGTCCAAAGCAGTCCACTGATCAAACTGAAAAAATGGAACATTGCTGTAACACTACGTCTAGAAAACTATTTCATCCTCTTTTTCTCAACATGACAGGTGGCAAGGATTCAACAAGTGTAAATAAATCCTTCTTGATCTGGTAACATGATACTTTTTTGGATGCAGTCTCAGCTATAGAATGAATAAATAACAGACAAGATACAGAGATCCTTAATCCGAACTCAGTGGTGTCTGTCTCTCTCTCTCTCTCTCTCTCTCTCTCTCTCTCTCTCTCTCTCTCTCTCTCACACTTACTCAATCCACTCTCTCTGCATGCTACGTCTGCCTTCCTCTGCTGGTAAAACTGGGTTGAAACAGAAGCTTACACAAGATGAGGAGTGGCATTCTAAATCTATCCCAGGGCTTTGATGGACAGCTCTTCAGAGCAGCGCTCTAAAAACATTCTGCTGAATCACTGCACAGAGAACGGGCAGAGCCCATCGCCATTGCATTAGCAGGTGTAGGTGTTCCTCTCTCTCCCCACCCAACTGCACCAAGAACAGGGTCTTGACGGCATCTCCGAAAGTGAAGGCAGTCATCATTACTTCAAATTTTTTATATTTATTCTGATAGCGCGTGGCTGTCCGATGATGTTCGACAGACAGATCTGTAGCCTAGAATTTTTCTTTCAGCAGAGCAACGATGGCTCTAAAACAGTATTGTTGTTTTCTCAATTGATTTGTCAAAGGGAAAGGGGTTCGATACTTTTATTTTAGCCTGTGGTGCCTCACAAGAAAGATGGCTGTTACTCTAAACACAAAAGATACGTAAAATCTCAGGTCCCGTGCAAGTCATAAGCGTAGAATCGTAGTGGTAAAGAAATTTTTTGACCAGAAGGTCATGAAATCCCATTACCAGATCATTCATTTGAAGCATGGCATGACCTGTTTCTGTAAATATCCAGCTGGACTAATTGTGTAAAATATCAGCTAAGCCAGTTCTCCAGTAAGGAAACCTGACCAGTGAATCAATTATGTAATAATGCATTTGATTCTGTAGCAATAGCAGGGCTGCCTGCTTACTTACGTCTGCTTAGGCAAAAGTAAGGTAATCAATGCAGATGGCATTCAATCAGACTCGCTGGTTTGCCCTTGCTTTCAGCTTCATTCATTTCAAATCACCCTTCACCCTCCCCCATCCACCACTATCGCCTCAACACACACACACACACACACACACACACACACACACACCCTCGTTACCCTCCTCCCCTCAGATTTTATCTTTGAACAGTAATCCAACTCGACACCACCCACCGACATAAACCAGAATTCAGGCCGTCCAAGAATGGTTGTCTCCGGAATTAAATGCACACAACATTCATACTGGAAACATGCATATATATATTTAGCATTGCAGGGCACTGGTATTGAGAAATCGTGAACTATTTCATAAGAACACACAGCGTCTAGCCTCCAAGATTTCTGTTGAATGAGCATCGAGTGCATAGAAAGAAATTTAGCTACAACGGGGAGAAAGCAATGCATCAGACTATATTCTGGCAAGCTTTCAGATTTTGGTCACAGGCTCCAAATTGTCTAGAGATATTCGCAAATGTATATCGATGTTGGTGATCAGCTGCTACACATATTCAGTAGCCAAGAATTTATCGGTGAACAATTAGGCTGTGGGCTACCGTTAGCGTAGTCGTCATTGTGCGAGGATTAAATTACGTATTACACGGATATAAGTAATATGCAAACTTTAGTTAATAGCCAATAGCCACTCAGTAGCCTACATAGAATGAGTCTATGGCTGCTTTGTAATGCACAGCTAGCGAGCGAACATTTTACGTAGCTACAAAAAGCGGTCCCGCCTCATACACGTGCTAGTAGCCCAATGTTTCGCCTTCTGCATTCAGATAAACACGCCGATCTGAAAAGCTACAGATACCTATAGCGACTGTGGTCATTCCTAAAATCAGGCTAATTGTCTCCCCAAAACCATATATTATGTTATGTTGTACTTGTAACCTACACAAATGTTTATGTTATGTTGCATTTGAATCGCTACCGACAAATTACAACAATTAACTGTTTACCAAAACGTGCGATCAAAACAGTCCTCTCCTAAACCTTGCAAGTAGCCTACCGTCGATCATCCAATGGACCGTATGCAATGGGGAGACACTGCAGTCTTTTTTCGGTAGCTCGCTCAATTTCTTAAATATGAGTGTTCCTCCACTGTTGTGTTCGTCTAGCTACCTGTTCCCTGCTTCGCCCGCAATGCAATACGACTGCGGTTGCATTTTTTTTACCTAGAAAAAATACACAAGTAACGTATCACAACCTCGAGTGGCAAAAAAAAAAGCACACTTTAAATCCAGAAAGTGACCAACTGCGTTATCGCTACAGGACCGGTCAAAGGGTTTTCATGTAAAGACCCCCGTTTACAGTACATATGGTGCACGTACCTACGGCTGGACGAGGATGTTTGTATCCTTTCTCGTTCGTGCACATTCCTCTTCCGTGGAGAAGGGCGTGAAGCGGCTTTTCCTCGCCACTCCGCGGCAGGCACCGGAGCCCGTGAGTACACGTCCCGGTGTACACGCCGCACGCCTGACCTTCCGATAAAGCGCAGGTCAGACAGCAACCGCAGCCTGGCTCCTTGACGAGCTGGCAGCCCACAGGAACCGGCGGGCACATGGACAGAGCTTTCTGGTCGCAGGGCTCACAAGGGACATAGGAGCCCAAGCATCGGGACAGTCCCAAGAAGAATGTCACTAAGAGAAAACAACTGAGTATCATAGTCGTTCTGAGTACTGCCTCACAATATGTAAATATTAATCAACTGGTGGAGTTAACGAGAGAGGCGATTTATTTGCCTCCGGTCATCAGATTTAAAGGCTCTGCCAAAGCGTTTGTAAAACAGCCAGCATCCAAGCGCACCTGTTCTATTCTCTTTAAGCTCGGTTTTTACTGTGATAGCTTTATTGTCCTTAGGAGCTCTAAAATGAAGTATTTCTCAGACTGAAAAAAATATTTCCCCCTCTCTGGAAAAAAAAAGTCCACTTAGATAAAAATGTGTGCAAACTGACAAAAATAAGGAATGCTTCCTTTCTGACAAGTGGCGAGTCTTAGCAAGGCAATTCTTTGCTCAAAAAATGAGCACTTCCCCCCCCTTTCAAACCGATTCCAATACTTTCCCCTCTGGAGCACTTTTCTAAGCGGACTGATCAACTTCAAGCAAGGCTTGCCTTTTTAAAAACAGCCAAAACCAAACCCCTGACTATGAATAAACCAAACAGCAGTGAAGGGAGGCGCACTTGTCTTCTTACTGAGGTGCTGGTTCCAGGGCGGGACCTGGCAAGTTTCCAAACGCTTTTTTTCCCCCTGCAATGGGATCAGTCTATCACGCTGGAGGCTATTGCGATGCCAGGAGAGAAGAGCGATACTAAAAACCAACGCAACATTAACGAGGCCGTTTGGAATGAAACAGTGAAGCGAGGTTCTCCAGACATCCGATCAAAGGCAGTGATGATCTTCCAGGCTATACGTGTTCCCCAGCTCGTGCCCAGAAGCAAGCCCGTTCATAACTGAGTTTCCAAGGTTTATTTGCAAGCGCCAGAACCCTGTGCTAGGCGAGAGAATAGCTACGCTCAGTTTAGATTATATTTTTGTGGAATGGATAGTTTTGAAGTAACAATTAGGCTATATATATATTTATATAGGAGCACAAAAGCAAAATAATATTTACAATAATGGTGTATTGCTGTCGTGATCACAATTTTCTAATTTGTGTGTGTGTGCGCGCGTGCATGTGTGTGTGTGTGTGTGTGTGCGCGCGCGCGTGTTGAGCATAGCCCATATAGCCTGACTGCTGTTGCAAATCCATCACCAACCGATCCAGCAGCAATACAATTAACTAAGTGTTTTTTGGCGACAAATTATGCACTGCGCATAATAGCCTAGGCCTATACTGTGATACAAAATAATTTAAATAAATGCGGCGTCTATCTATCTTGAATCTTTATGTCAAGCACTGACAGGTAACATCTATTCCAACGATATTCCAGTATAGAGGAGTTTTAAGGCTTGTGATGCACAGACAAAGGTGTTGGAGCTTTGCCTGGAAGAGAGCTATGGGTCTGGACCTCATCCACAGAGCTAACAGCAAGCACATAGCTTATCTGCCACCGGCCACATCGTAGATGTTTTAGCTCCTGGTTAACGTGTTCTCCACTCCCTGTTTTGTATTTAGATAATCGTAACTACCGCTGCGCCCATTTCGTTCTAAAAATAACAGAACTTTAAAGCCTGCACCTGTTTCGTTGGACCCCGTTTCAAATAAAGGTAGCGAAAAAGCATTTAAGTGTGTGTGTGTGTGTGTGTGTGTGTGTGTGAGAGAGAGAGAGAGATTATGAGAAGGGGTGGCTGGGGGGTGCTGTCTGAAAGATAAATGTTATGCATGTCTAAATATTGAATTATGGCATACCTTCATTTAGACAAATGCATGCGTTCAGATCTTATAGTTCTTATACCTAGACGGCTTGTTATTTGTCTTCCTGCCGCCCCTTATTCCTCTATGTCCACACTGATTGAACTAAAATGGAAGAGATGTAGAATATGTTAGTGTCTATAAATTTCTCCATTTTTTGATCGATGCCTGCGCGAGTACTGTTTTTTGCTTCCTCTCGTTCTGAAAAAGCGTTTATTCTGCATATGTATCCTCTTATTCATATCCTGAGCTCCTAAACAATTTACTCAGTTTTGCCATCTTCATCTGAACAGTTCTGATCGCGCAGCACTGGCGCTCACCGGTATAGTTCCACAGTTGACCGCTAGAAGGAGCTGTTACCAACAATTAGAGCCATCAGTGCAAGTTAAAATGATCTTATCTTTGGCCAGACATTATATCACAATAGATCTGAACAAGTCAGCAAACATTCCTCTATTGATTTTCAAATACAATATCCTCTTGCTATAGAAATTCATTGGGTTGATTGTGACAATTAGCAATGATAAAAACCAGCATTGTGGGTTCGGATTTGTAATCCATAATGCAGTCGGGTTTATTGGTTCTGTCATTTGAATTATACATCACATAATTTGCCTACTCTTGCACTACTGTTGTTTTTAACAAGAAATAGATTTTTTCTGAAGGTAAATTGTTGAAGTATGTCTCAAGGGCAACTCGAGCAAATGATTAAATTTTAGTTTGCACAATTGGCTATTCCTGCAGTGGTGGTAAATCAGAGCATTCTGGGATTTAAGAAAATGCACTTCAAGTAACTCCAATGCAGATTGTTATGTTTCCAGATGTTGTACATGTGCATTTTAACTGATTATTCTTCTAAATAAATGACATTTAATCTTATTCTTTTAACTATTTCCAATAGCCAATAGGTGATTAGAATGTTCTTAACTGAATGCTGATTCATTTTATTTTATAATGCTTTTGCAACAATCACTACTGGTCAGCAATGGAGTTCTAGAACACTGACTTAGAATTTTGAGAAAAAACATTCCAAAAACACTACTCTCCAAAGGGCTCAGGAAATTGTGGCATGGCTCAATTTATCAACATGACTACATCAGTCTTTGGGAGTGAAAGCTTGCACTGCCTTAGGACTGGGAAGGACATAATCATGCCATGGTGTAAAATGGCCTTTTGTGTTTATAACTACCTCATATCGGCGTGAACTTTTATCAAATGCTGCCATTGGCATTTATTCTCTGCAGAAATGGGTGTTTTTTAAAATGACAACTTGCACAAAGTCTTGTGAGCACAAATCATTGGCCGACGACTTACTTGCATGTTGAAAGATAAGACACAGGGCTTGCTTATAACGTGCATGACTGTGATCCATGTCTGCTAACAGGATAAGAATACACCCAGCCACAGACCACGAGCACTTTTTCAGTGGTTTGGGGAGCATGGGGATTCTGATGCTGTCCATACGTAGTAATCTTCTACAGTCACTAGATCTGAGCCCCATCGAGCATCTGCAAGATATTCTGGAACAGCATTTGCACTTTCCACATTTCATGAACTGAGCATGAGGTGACTGACTTTCCCCTGGTAGAACGGTGTCCTGTTCTCTGGGCAGACTCTTCAACACAGCAAGCAGACTGCACTGGATGCAACTGATGGCTCAATGCTCTATTAGGTGACTTTATCTGGTGTTTCCATATTTCTTCACTAACTGTATGTGCTGTTAACCTGCATTGAGCATTCAGGTCTTGACCATGGAGAGGAATAAAGCAGTTATAGACCCTGGGAACATGCTGGGAAGGCAATGGGCAGTTTGAGAGACGTGCAGAAATCTATCAGCCCAGGACTGCAGTTCTTCACAGTAAGAACTGGCTATTTGTGAAGGATATGAATATAATTTATTTGTTTGTTTGTTTTCTTACTGGCCTTGTATCCCATTGTCTGGATTTGGCTATAAAACGTCTGTCATAATCAGTACCTTCTTTACATACTAATTTTGTGTTTCTGACTCTGTTGCTCTGAAAACAACACAATACACGTCTCCCATCATGTATGCAGCATGTTGGCATTCTTGATGTAATTTTTACATACGATGCTATAAAGTCTCTGCATTTGAATGGATCTCTATGGGAATTTGGGGGTGGGACTAGATTTAGCTGTAAATTACACTGGAACAGTATGGAACACATGATTGGCTAATTGGCTGTAAGTCATTAAGGGTCTGACGTATCAAACAAGCCTTAAATCATCACTCTGCTGCCAGAAATACAGTAGATATGGATAGATATGGAGGGTTTCTGCTTCTGACTTATTTGTCCATAGAGTTCAATAGGAAAATTTGTCAGGAGAAACAACCCTTAAAGTGATCCATCCTGCAATATATGGCAGCAGCAGCATTTTGATGGTTTGTTTGTCGTTTGATGACCCTTGACCCTTGATGACTTACAGCATTTTACCAATATGTATATTCCCATATGTTCCCAGCAATTTACAGTAAAAATCCCCCCAGCCCACACCCCATAGAGATCCATCCAATGCCAGAGACATTATATAGTTGTAAGAGTACAGAAAAAAATAAGATATCAAGTTTTTTTTTTTCTTGTTTCACAGACATCAGGAAGAAGTTGGCATGCAAAAGCCAAAGGATATGTGACCCAAATGTAAAAAAAAAAATTTAAGGGCACAGTCAACTTAGTGTTTGTAAACTTCTGACCCACTGGAAATTGTGATATAGTGAATTAAAAGTGAAATACTCTGTAAACAATTGTTGGAAAAATTACTTGTGTCTGGCACAAAGTAGATGTCCTCACTGACTTGCCAACACTATAGTTTGCTCACATGAAATCTGTGGAGTGGTTAAAAATTAGTTTTAATGACGTCAACTTAAGTGTATTTAAACATCCGACTTCAACTGTACATATAAAGTGCCCTCCACTATTATTAGCACCCCTGGTAAAGATGAGCAAAAAGGGTTATAAAAAATTAACCGTTTGGTGAATTAGCTTAATCTCACACAAAAAAAAAGAGAAAAATTCAACCTTTAATTGAAGTTATGAGGAAAAAAAAACCCTCATCAAGAAATAATTATTTTTAACAAAACCACGTCTGCCACAATTATTAGCACCCCTAGAAACTTTTATAAACAAAATGTAACTGAAGCATTTTTTTCATTTATATTTTACTTTTTAAAGTTGATCAGAGTGTTTAGAAACTTTCAAGCAGTAATCCATGACTTCCTGTTTCACTGGAGTATAAATATGAGGTGGCACAGAGGCCATATTCCCTTATTCATACATCAACATGGGAAACATAAGAGAGCAGACAAATCAAAAAAGTGTGTTGAGCTTCATAAGTCAGGGAATGGCTATACAAAAATGGCTATTCACCTGAAAATGCCTGTATCTCGTTAGGGCAATACTTAAAAAGTTCAAAGCAACTGGAACTGTTACAAACTTGCCTGGAAGAGGACCCAAGTTTATTTTACCCCCACGCACAGTGAGGAGGTAAGAGAGGGGAATAAATCCCCAAGGATCACTGTTGGAGAATTACAGAGCTAAGTAGCATCTTGGGGTCAAGATTAGACGTCACCTCCATGCCAACAAATTATTTGGAAGGCATGCTAGAAAAAAGCATTTCCTGTCATTTCACCACAAACATAAGCGCCTGGAGTTTGCTAACCGCTTTGACCGAAACTTTGACTGGAACCGGATTTTTTTTTTCAAAATAAATTTACTTCAATTATAGATTGGATTTTGTTCAGTGTGAGATTAAGCTAATTCACCAAACGGTAAATTTTTTATAACCCTTTTTACTCATTTTTACCAGGGGTGCCAATAATAGTGGAGGGCACTGTCTATATATCAACTAAAACATTTTCCACGTACAAAAATGGCAAGTTACTCATGCATACAAGCACTGTCTGTAAGTCATTAATTAAAACTTGAAAAAACTAGGCTGCCATTAAAAGTATTGATATCAAAATGGGAGGCCAAGTTACAACAAACAATACTGGCTATCTTAGCTCACACACATTAAACAACCTCTATTCGAAACAAATGCTACCCAATGTTTTATAAATTATTTAATGTAACTTGGACCTGTGGTTTTTCATCTTACCATCTGAAGAAAATGTGGTCATTCAAAATATGTCACATCAAAGTGTCAAATGACAATAATTTATAGTGGAAATAATCTGCAATTCAACTGTTACCCTTTAAAAAATGAATATGCTATGTGTTTGTACATCTATCTATCTATATCTATGTATGTGTCTATCTATCCGTCTATTTTATAGTAGATATTTTTTTTAAGTTTAAATTTGTAAATTTTTTAAAATTAACTTGACAACCAAGCATAAATATATCCTTTCTGGAGTGTAATTTTTAATCAGCTGTTTAAAATATTCATTTAATTAAGTGTTTTGGTGACCCACAGGATACATTTGAAGGCAGCGGGAAGCACTGTTTAACTTGAAAAGTAGAAGCAGGTGGTGTGATGACAGTAGAGGCTTTCTTCTGACAGGCCTTATAAATAGCTTGTTGGCATAGAGGTGGGTTAGGGTTAGTTATAGAGGTGGGTTAGGGTTAGTTATAGAGGTGGGTTAGAGGTGTTTAGGGGGGTTAGTTATAGTGGTTAGTTAGGGTTAGGGTTTAGGTTAGTTAGAGGGTTAGGGTTTAGGTGGCATCTATTGTTGGGGTTCTTTAGGGACTAGTTGAGGCTGCAAACTTCTTTGTTCTGCAAGTCAACTTTGCACCTCTCCTCAACTTCTGCAATTCTCACTGTGCACCCTCCTCACTGTGCACCCTCCTCACTGTGCACCCTCCTCACTGTGCGCCCTCCTCACTGTGCGCCCTCCTCACTGTGCGCCCTCCTCACTGTGCGCCCTCCTCACTGTGCGCCCTCCTCACTGTGCGCCCTCCTCACTGTGCGCCCTCCTCACTGTGCGCCCTCCTCACTGTGCGCCCTCCTCACTGTGCACCCTCCTCACTGTGCACCCTCCTCACTGTGCACCCTCCTCACTGTGCACCCTCCTCACTGTGCACCCTCCTCACTGTGCACCCTCCTCACTGTGCACCCTCCTCACTGTGCACCCTCCTCACTGTGCACCCTCCTCACTGTGCGTGAGGGGAAACTACACTTGCATACTTTTTGGTTCATATTTTCCTGGGTTACTAATAATTATGGTGGGCACTGTATATCAATCATATATCAGACACTTTGATTTCATTGGGATATAGTTTATATCTGTACGTAACATTTTTGCACGTAGTAAAAATGTATTTGGAGTACCTCGATTTATTCAAATGGATTATTCAATAGATTATTCAGCATTTCTTCCAGTATATGGCAGTATATTTTTGTTGTGTAATGGTAGAAGGTTGAGTGAGGGTAAGAAACAGATATTTGTATCTTACACACACATTGTCTATGTATTCAATTTTATTGCACTTTAATGTGTTCTAAATGTGTCATACAAACATTTGTTTATTTTGAAGAAAATAAAAAGCACTTGTGTTGAATTGTATGTCAGTGTTCAGGACAAACTGGTGATTGAATCCGGGCCAGAACATCCTTCCCCCTGAGCCTGTATGTTCTGCACCTATGGGGTTCTTCCAGTTCTTTCTACAGGGATGTTCCATCTCCCTGTAGATTCGACAGGATTTACATTGCTTATGCTGTGCTAAGCCTTTGTGTGTACGCTCACACGCTCACACGCGGACACGCGGACATGCGGACACGCGGACAGTAGCAGCACGGAATCCTCAATACAGCAACCTCTGCAAATCTAAAGATGACTGCTGTCAAAATGAACGCAGGCTACAGTGGGTTTACCCAAACGTGCGTTGTGTGTGAGGTAAACCATGCATTGTGTGTGTGTGTGTGTGTGTGTGTGTGGGAGGGGGGGGGGGGGTCCCATTATATGGTTACTGACTGTTGAGTCTTCAGTGTGAAGTTTTACCGCATATCAGAGTTTCTGGTAAAATGTTTCACTGTTTTATGTAACCAAGTCTGGCAAAGGAAAAGCAAAAGGCCAATGTCTAAAAGCTGAAAGGATTTGTTATTTGGTCTGATATAGCTTTTTCCCCCCCTGTTCTGTTTCTGTTGTGAACATTTCATGGCAATCCTCTACAGTGACATGTGCTGTGTTCACACTGCACAGAGCTACCGGTTACTCTCTCTTTCTCTGTCGAGAAATATTATATATCATAAATAATATGCCGAATGGAAATGGAGGAATGGGAAACACAATGCGTGTGTGTGGCAGAGCAGCAGTGTTTTAATTACTTATGTTTTACTACTGTAATGAAACATCTGTCATATGAATAAAATCCCTATTGGTGAAGAATGGGAAGAAACATGTGTTACTAAACTGAGCACCTGGAGAGAGAGGAGGTGAATAAATGAATCCTCTAAGAATACACTACAGAGTGTAAGACACGGAGAGAGAGGAGGTGAATAAATGAATCCTCCAAGAATACACTACAGAGTGTAAGACACGGAGAGAGGAGGTGAATAAATTAATCCTCTAAGAATACACTACAGAGTGTAAGACACACAGAGAGAGGAGGTGAATAAATGAATCCTCTAAGAATACACTACAGAGTGTAAGACACACAGAGAGAGGAGGTGAATAAATGAATCCTCTAAGAATACACTACAGAGTGTAAGACACGGAGAGAGAGGAGGTGAATCAATGAATCCTCTAAGAATACACTATAGAGTGTAAGACACGGAGAGAGAGGAGGTGAATAAATGAATCCTCCAAGAATACACTACAGAGTGTAAGACACGGAGAGAGAGGAGGTGAATAAATTAATCCTCTAAGAATACACTACAGAGTGTAAGACACGGAGAGAGAGGAGGTGAATAAATGAATCCTCTAAGAATACACTACAGAGTGTAAGACACGGAGAGAGAGGAGGTGAATAAATGAATCCTCTAAGAATACACTACAGAGTGTAAGACACGGAGAGAGAGGAGCTGAATAAATGAATCCTCTAAGAATACACTACAGAGCGTAAGACACGGAGAGAGAGGAGGTGAATAAATGAATCCTCTAAGAATACACTACAGAGTGTAAGACACGGAGAGAGAGGAGGTGAATAAATGAATCCTCTAAGAATACACTACAGAGTGTAAGACACGGAGAGAGAGGAGGTGAATAAATGAATCCTCTAAGAATACACTACAGAGTGTAAGACACGGAGAGAGAGGAGGTGAATAAATCAATCCTCTAAGAATACACTACAGGGCATAAGACAGAGAGAGAGAGAGGAGCTGAATAAATTAATCCTTTAAGAATACACTACAGAGTGTAAGACACACAGAGAGAGGAGGTGAATAAATTTGAGGCTTGTTATGGCCTGCAATCTGAGTGAAACCATCTGATGTTTCTGTGCACATTTCTGAGAGAGTGAGGCAGAGAGAGAGAGAGAGAGAGAGAGAGAGAGAGAGAGAGAGAGAGACAGAAAGAGAGAGAGAAGCAGAGAGAGAGAGAGAGAGAGAAAGAGAGAGAGAGAGAGATTTGAGCTCAGTTGACTGTTGAGATTTTGGTTTGTGGCCAGATCCTTTTACAGAAACTCGGTTTCAAATGGCCTGAAACTTGGCTGTGTTTAATTGCTGATCAGAATTCAGAAACCCATTCTGATTTATGAATTCATTTATTCTTATTTTCATTGCTCTCTCCTCAAATGTAGCTCATCTTGGATATCAGATCCTGGTGAACCCTTTTGGAAAAGCTGCTGTTGCAAGTTGCACATTTGTCATTCATTTTTATGAATTGCAATGTCACATATACTCATTCAGCTTCTGCATATCTGTTTTTTTTGTTGCAAAACTCACTTCATGAAAAAGGTACTGAAAGCATCCATATGTTTTAATCTCCTGTATGTGGGAAAATAGTCAGAAGTAAAAGTGAAGTAAATGTTTTTAAGTCCTTTCAGTATCGTTCAGTCCCTGGATCAATGCTGCCACCCCAAACACTACAGATCATTTCTGGAACCATTTATCAGTTTATTTTCAAATATAGTACAGAATCAAAAAATAATAACAAACAAACAAAAAACCTTCAAGAAGGCCACTTCGTCTGGGACTGTGAATGCACTCACTAATTCATTCTTTATCATTTGTAAGGTTTTCAGAAACCTGAAACAGATTGTGGGCATGGCTAATATGCCCCCCCCCCCCCATTCCCCCAAACCCAGGGCAGCAACAGGGATCCC
The DNA here is from genome assembly GCA_022702515.1 of Ilyophis sp. 1 JC-2022. Classification (NCBI taxonomy): domain Eukaryota; kingdom Metazoa; phylum Chordata; class Actinopteri; order Anguilliformes; family Synaphobranchidae; genus Ilyophis; species Ilyophis sp. 1 JC-2022. The sequence continues at coordinate 1,717,323 of CM040398.1, read as the reverse complement.
ATCTCACAGTTGGTCCAGGGCCTGCCTCCAAGGCTTAGACAGCTGCCCCTCTGAAAGAAAGCAGGCATTAGAGAAACAATGACACAGCTCAGTCCACAAGAATCACAACTATTCCTTCTACCAACTCTCTCGCTCTCTCTCCGTCTCCCTCTCTCTCTCCCTCTACCATCTCCCTTGCGCTCTCTCCCTCTCCCTCCCCCCTCTCTCTCTCTCTCTCTCTCTCTCTCTCTCTCTCTCTCTCTCTCTCTCTCTCCTCCATTAACATACATTGGACTCTCTCAGAATTCCTCTGGCCTAAAAGTAGTTATTGTACTACAGCTATTGTGCTTTACTCAGTACACATGTTTAAACTACAGTAGTAGGACAACTTACAGGTATTTTAATATTCCTACCATACCATTCTGCACACACACACACACACACACACACACACACACACACACACACACACACACACACACACACACACACACACACACACACACACACACACACACACACACACATGCACATAATCCAAATCCAAACACAAATTGCTAAAACAATATCATCATCATGCATATACAGGTGGTGATGTAACAGTTCATAATTAAACATTTAGGCACATGTAAAATAAATTCTGTAAAGCGAAGATGTTTTCAAAAATAATGAAATTAAAAGTTTCTAAATATCAAACAAATCCATTTCAATAAACCAAATCAATATTTGGTGTGACCACCCTTTGCCTTTAAAACGGCATCAATTTTCTTAGATACAGTGTCATGCAGTTTTTAGAAAAAAATCTGCTGTTATGTTGTTCCAAGCATCTTGGAAAACTTGCCACAGTTCTTCTGCAGACTTTGGCTGTCTCACTAGCTTCTGTCTGTCCAGATAATCACAGACAGCCTCAATGATGTTGAGATCAGGGCTCTGTGGGTAATCCCAGACAGCCTGGATGATGTTGAGATCAGGGCTCTGTGGGTAATCCCAGACAGCCTGGATGATGTTGAGATCAGGGCTCTGTGGGTAATCCCAGACAGCCTGGATGATGTTGAGATCAGGGCTCTGTGGGTAATCCCAGACAGCCTGGATGATGTTGAGATCAGGGCTCTGTGGGTAATCCCAGACAGCCTGGATGATGTTGAGATCAGGGCTCTGTGGGTAATCCCAGACAGCCTGGATGATGTTGAGATCAGGGCTCTGTGGGTAATCCCAGACAGCCTGGATGATGTTGAGATCAGGGCTCTGTGGGTAATCCCAGACAGCCTGGATGATGTTGAGATCAGGGCTCTGTGGGTAATCCCAGACAGCCTGGATGATGTTGAGATCAGGGCTCTGTGGGTAATCCCAGACAGCCTGGATGATGTTGAGATCAGGGCTCTGTGGGTAATCCCAGACAGCCTGGATGATGTTGAGATCAGGGCTCTGTGGGTAATCCCAGACAGCCTGGATGATGTTGAGATCAGGGCTCTGTGGGTAATCCCAGACAGCCTGGATGATGTTGAGATCAGGGCTCTGTGGGTAATCCCAGACAGCCTGGATGATGTTGAGATCAGGGCTCTGTGGGTAATCCCAGACAGCCTGGATGATGTTGAGATCAGGGCTCTGTGGGTAATCCCAGACAGCCTGGATGATGTTGAGATCAGGGCTCTGTGGGTAATCCCAGACAGCCTGGATGATGTTGAGATCAGGGCTCTGTGGGTAATCCCAGACAGCCTGGATGATGTTGAGATCAGGGCTCTGTGGGTAATCCCAGACAGCCTGGATGATGTTGAGATCAGGGCTCTGTGGGTAATCCCAGACAGCCTGGATGATGTTGAGATCAGGGCTCTGTGGGTAATCCCAGACAGCCTGGATGATGTTGAGATCAGGGCTCTGTGGGTAATCCCAGACAGCCTGGATGATGTTGGGCTCTGTGAAGGGAGGGCTCTGTGGAGGGCTCTGTGGAATGATCTGTAAAATGAATGTCTGGAAATCTAAAATGTACTCTTTTCTACTGACACAATAATGCAGAAAAAATAAAAAAAACTATATAAAAAATGGAAGGTGCCTAAGTCTTTGCACAGTACTGTATATTATCATTGTATTTTTGTAGTTTATATATTTATTATAACCATTCAAACTCAGGTAAGTAACCGATATATTTACCTGTGTGAACGGTTGTGAAGGTAAAGTTAGATCATTCTTTTTCTCCGTTCTTCCTACCCCCCAGATATTTATGTAATCACATGCTAAACTGTCTGTCACTCATAATAGCTTTACCTTCTTCCGACAATACGTCTGACCTGCACACGGAAAACTGGACAATGGAGTCATTGTTCACTCCGATGGGGCCGAAGGGAAAAGTAGCGATGCTTTAACCGCAATGGTGATTCTGCTTCTGGGTGAAGTGTTCTGCTCTTTATTACAGGTTGGGCCTGCTGTAAGTGTTGGGCTGCTGTAAGTGTTGGGCTATCTTGTATGCTGTAGCATGTGTGTAACAAGGCCTTTTTTCATACTTTTCCCAGCCTAAATAAAAAACTGGACAAACTGAGAATCACAACCACCATTCTTGGCGTCAGCCTTTACTCTTGAATTGTAGACTTGTGATTTCGCCGTAGTTTTATGGCATTATGTCTTTTGATTAGTGGGCTTTGATTTGTTCAGCATGCTCGCTTTTGCAAAGCACGGTGAAGACCCCCAGCCAGGCCTACGCAGGTCCGCAAAGCATTCGTGGAATATAATTTAAACGGTAAATCTTCCTTGTGTCTCACAGTCCAACACAAAGCCATTCATTTCTTTACTTGTTACACAAAAGCTTTGTTCCAGCCCACGTCATGGACTTATACCTAAAGTTGCAAGTCATGTACTTGTCAGTGGTTTATTTGATTTGTCAGAGGGGCCTTATTTATACCACAGCGGGGATCCCGCATCAGCAGGCTGCCTTGTTCCATGCTTTCACAAGGCCACCATTAAAACCCTAAATCCCAACCTTTTACAGAGCATTACATGACACAACAGAGTTATATAAGGTGACAGCGTGGAGTACTGCTAAGAGAATGGAAATGTGTAATAGTATATTTATAGGTTAAAAACATGGCTGTGACACCATTGTTCCTGTTAGGGAATGTGTCTGTTTAATATATGTGCAGGTTAAAAAACATGGCTATACACACTCTTGTTCCAACACAAGGAACTGAACTGTATTTGATATATTTGTTTGAAGTTCTTTGAGATTTGTTTAAAAATTAATGTACCAGTAACCGGTTTCTGCTCTAATGCACCAGGCCACACCAGTAACTGGTTTCTGCTCTAATGCACCAGGCCACACTAGTAACCGGTTTCTGCTCTAATGCACCAGGCCACACTAGTAACCAGTTTCTGCTCTAATGCACCAGATGACACCAGTAACCAGTTTCTGCTCTAACGCACCAGGCCACACTAGTAACCGGTTTCTGCTCTAATGCACCAGGCCACACCAGTAACTGGTTTCTGCTCTAATGCACCAGGCCACACCAGTAACTGGTTTCTGCTCTAATGCACCAGGCCACACTAGTAACCGGTTTCTGCTCTAATGCACCAGGCCACACCAGTAACTGGTTTCTGCTCTAATGCACCAGGCCACACTAGTAACCGGTTTCTGCTCTAATGCACCAGGCCACACTAGTAACCAGTTTCTGCTCTAATGCACCAGGCCACACTAGTAACCAGTTTCTGCTCTAATGCACCAGATGACACCAGTAACCAGTTTCTGCTCTAACGCACCAGGCCACACTAGTAACCGGTTTCTGCTCTAATGCACCAGGCCACACCAGTAACTGGTTTCTGCTCTAATGCACCAGGCCACACTAGTAACCGGTTTCTGCTCTAATGCACCAGGCCACACTAGTAACCGGTTTCTGCTCTAATGCACCAGATGACACCAGTAACCGGTTTAAATGGTAAATGGTAAATGGACTGCACTTATATAGCGCTTTTATCCAAAGCGCTTTACAATGGCCTCTCACTCACCCGTTCACACACACATTCACACACCAATGGCGGCAGCCACCATGCAAGGCGCTAGCCTGCTCATTGGGAGCAATTTGGGGTTCTGTGTCTTGCCCAAGGACACTTCGACATGTGGACAGGAGGAGCCGGGGATCGAACCGCCAACCCTGCGATAAGCAGACGACCCGCTCTACCTCCTGAGCCCCAGCCGCCCGGTTTCTGCTCCAAAGCACCGGACCACACCAGTAACCAGTTTTTGCTTCAATGCACCAGGTCACACCAGTAACCGGTTTCTGCTCCAATGCACCAGGTCACACCAGTAACCGGTTTCTGCTCCAATGCACCAGGTCACACTATTCTGCTTGGAACAAAAAATATGTTGGTCTTCTGGCACACAGAGTGTGAATCAGGAAGCAGCTGAGGAAGGGAAATTAAATCCTTTTACTGTTTCAAATGTAAACTGTTCAGCTCAACAGAACGTCGGCAGTAACTACGGCATCCTTCAATCTAAGCATGTGGGAAAGTGGTAAAGGGCCGAGCAGAGGAGTTTGTTCACCTTGAGGTTGACTTTCATCTTGGCGATCAACCAAAAACATGTTTCTCTCTACTTCTCAGAGTTGAACTTCGCACAGCGCTGCGTTAAAAAGTCTCTCAGTCTTCTTACCTCTCTTTCATTAACACTCACAGTCTGTCTGCCCATAATCATCACAGTCTGTCTGCCCATAATGCTCACAGTCTGTTTACCCATAATCCTTCAAATTATCATGCCTTTTCCACCATGTTACTGTGCTCCCAGTGAAGTCATACAACCTCACCGTTGGTCATATTAAAGTAAGTATTAACACAGAGATTTCATGCATTTTGGTCAATTCCAATGGTTCTGTCCTCATTTGGAATCATTTGGTAGCAAATGAGAGGAAAGCACCTTCATTTATAACCTCCTAAGACTCTGAAAATAATCTCTGTCCCCTGTACTGGACACGAGTCTCTGGTCTTAATCTGATGCCTGCAACACGTCCATGTTTTTGTCATCCAAGACACTTGTATTATGTCTAAAAAAAATTCAAATACTTCTCAGGAGGACATCTGAGGTCCTCCAAAGTTTGCTGGCATCACAAAGGTCTACAGAAGTAGGCAGGTCAGCTGAACCTGTGATTGTGTCCCAGAATTCCCTCCGTCAGACCCTGAATAGTTAAAATGTCAGCCTGTGAGTTGTGAGAGCTCTGAATGGCCAGATGGAGCGACGCAGACACCATCAACTCTATCTGCTGCTGTCTTTTTCTTCTCTTTTACTCTCCACCCAGCAGGAGAACTTGTAAGCTTTGGGAAACAAACTGCATTCAGACCCAAAGGGGTACAGCTCCCTCCCAAGTATCTCGGTCTGGGGGAGGGGCAACATTTTTTCACTTGTTCATTGTAGCTATGGTAACCAGTGTTTGTTGGACCACTTTTTTTTGTGGCAACAAATTTTGGCACTTTTTCACATAAATGTGGTGGTTTCCATAGTGACAAGTTTTTGTTGCTATGGTGATGGCAAGTAGGACTTTAAATGTTTCAAGCATCTGCACTGCTTTATTTTGTTACTTATTAAATGTATACATTTTATTAAGTATGTATGTATTTATTGAGGGTAACATTATTGTAATGTACTGGCTGTAGTACAAGTGAGTAGATATGGAGTTGATTGAAAGGTTAAGAGTTAACCACACTGTACTGATTTCCTCATCCCCCCCACCAACACAACCTCAACACACCACACACACACACGCACTGCAGCACTGCAGCACTGCAACTACACAATTAGCACTGGGTATTGTCACATATTCGCCTGTATTTAAATGTTTTTTCGCCTGTATTTAAATGTTTGATGAAAGACACTAATAAACAGAAACGTATTTATACAGGTTATTGCTGTTAAAGGGTTCTATAAGCTATTGAGTCACGGGGTCCTGTTATGTGTTTGGCACATGCAATTAGATTTATCTTCTCTGACTATTATAAAAAAGTAACAAATAGAGGTTTTATTGTATGCAAAAGCCAGGGTTACATGTCAGGTTACATGTAAAATGTAGGATTAAATGTAACCCTGATGAATGACAAAATACATCAGATTTCATAATCAAACTTGTCAATAAAACTTCTATTTTTGTGGCTGCTGCTTTTTTCTAGGCAGTTTGACAAATTTGACAAAGTACATAATCAGCTTAAATATTTTAATTTATATGATATTGGATTATTTTTTGATAGTCAAACCTCTAACTGTTCTAAAATGTGCATCATCATGCACATACACTGCCTGGCCAAAAAAAAAGTCACTCTAATATTTTGTTGGACCGCCTTTAGCTTTGATTATGGCACACATTCGTCGTGGCATTGTTTCGACAACCTTATGCAACGTCACAACATTTATTTCCGTCCAGAGTTGCATCCATTTTTGGGCCGAGATCTTGTATTGACAACGGGAGAGTCTAACCACTCCGTAAAGTCTTCTCCAGCACATCCCAAAGACTTTCAATGGGGTTAAGGTCAGGACTCTGGTGGCCAATTCATGTGTGAAAATGATTCCTCATGCTTCCTGAACCACTCAATTTGAGCACGATAAATCTTGGCATTGTCATCCTGTAATATGCCCATTGATGGGATAACCTGGTCATTCAGGTACTCAGCTGACTTCATTTTATTTCTGCATAAAGTTGCTGAGCCTAGACCTGACTAATTAAAGCAACCCCAGATCATAACACAGCCTCCTGAGGCTTGTACAGTGGGCACTATGCATGACGGGTGCAACGGCGACTTTTCTTTTGGCCAGGCAGTGTAGCAATATTGATACCTGCACCTGTTTCCAATGAAACAATTAAAGACTACAATTACATATTCATTTCTAGTAATACAAATAGTAAACGACTGCAAAATGTAACTGAGCTGCACTTCCATTAATGGTTAACTAGTTGATTTCTCTGTTTAATTAGTTCGGCATCACACACAGTATTTGCAGAGCTAAATTGATGAGACTGGGTGATACTGCTGAAGTACCTGAGGGAAAAGATTTACTCCTCTCTTTTATGTTATATTCATTCAGTCTTTGCATATTTTTGGAACAATCTGTCCATGAAGAAAGAAGGACAAGGCCTTCACTACCTCTGACCAAGGCCTTCACTACCTCTGACCAAGGCCTTCACTACCTCTGACCAAGGCCTTCACTACCTCTGACCAAGGCCTTCACTACCTCTGACCAAGGCCTTCACTACCTCTGATCAAGGCCTTCACTACCTCTGACCAAGGCCTTCACTACCTCTGACCAAGGCCTTCACTACCTCTGACCAAGTCCTTCACTACCTCTGACCAAGGCCTTCACTACCTCTGACCAAGGCCTTCACTACCTCTGACCAAGGCCTTCACTACCTCTGACCAAGGCCTTCACTACCTCTGACCAAGGCCTTCACTACCTCTGACCAAGGCCTTCACTACCTCTGACCAAGGCCTTCACTACCTCTGACCAAGTCTATGTTTTCCCCACAAACTGTACCCTAAAATTTGGCTTTGACTGTTAGTAAAAATGCAGTCACTTTATCAGTGAATCCCAGCAGAAAAGGAACAAGTAAGCTAACGTTGGCCATTGGCAAAAAGTTTGTAAATACAACTAAACATAGACAATTTCATTATTTATCACTGTCAACTGCTAAAAGCAAGTTAATACACGAAGACAAACTCAATGTCATTGCTACATTGCTTTATGCATGTGTTTTAAAATAAAATAAAACAAATACAAAATACAAATGTACAAGTAAGATGGGGGGGGGGGGGGGGGTCCAAAAATAGTCCAGAATGTCCCAGCATCGCAGGTCCCAGTTTCTGGTATTAGCCCCTGATGCAGTAACTAGATTCTTTACTGATGGACATAGAGTAAGATGAGAGTAAAATGGCATAGAGTAAGATGGACATAGAGTAAGATGACATAGAGTAAGATGAGAGTAAGATGGACATAGAGTAAGATGACAGAGTAAAATGGACATAGAGTAAGATGACATAGAATAATACGACATAGAGTAAGATGACTTAGAGTAATATGACATAGAGTAAGATGACATAGAGTAAGATGACAGAGTAATACGACATAGAGTAAGATGACATAGAATAATACGACATAGAGTAAGATGGCATAGAGTAATACGACATAGAGTAAAAGGACATAGGGTAAGCTGGAAATAGAGTAAGATGAGAGTCAGATGGACACAGAGTAAGATGACATAGAGTAAAATGGACATAGAGTAAGATTAGAGTAAGATGGACACAGAGTAAGATGACATAGAGTAAAATGGACATAGAGTAAGATGACTTAGAGTAATATGACATAGAGTAAGATGACATAGAGTAAGATGACAGAGTAATACGACATAGAGTAAGATGACATAGAGTAATACGACATAGAGTAAAATGGACATAGAGTAAGATGACAGAGTAAAATGGACATAGAGTAAGATTAGAGTAAGATGGACACAGAGTAAGATGACATAGAGTAAGATAGACATAGGGTAAGATGACATAGAGTAAGATGGACATAGAGTAAGATGACTTAGAGTAATATGACATAGAGTAAGATGACATAGAGTAAGATGACAGAGTAATACGACATAGAGTAAGATGACATAGAATAATACGACATAGAGTAAGATGGCATAGAGTAATACGACATAGAGTAAAAGGACATAGGGTAAGCTGGAAATAGAGTAAGATGAGAGTAAGATGGACACAGAGTAAGATGACAGAGTAAAATGGACATAGAGTAAGATTAGAGTAAGATGGACACAGAGTAAGATGACATAGAGTAAAATGGACATAGAGTAAGATGACTTAGAGTAATATGACATAGAGTAAGATGACAGAGTAATACGACATAGAGTAAGATGACATAGAGTAAAATGGACATAGAGTAAGATGACAGAGTAAAATGGACATAGAGTAAGATTAGAGTAAGATGGACATAGAGTAAGATGACATAGAGTAAGATGACATGGAGTAAGATAGACATAGAGTAAGATGACATAGAGTAAGATGACATAGTGTAAGATGACATAGAGTAAGATGGACATAGAGTAAGATGACATAGAGTAAGATGACCCAGCACAATAAATGACACACCTCTTTCCTCTCCTGGGCCTCAGGCTGATCCTGTATGTCTCCATGGAAACTCCGGAGAGAAAGACTATCTTTCATATATAGTGCAATGTTAAAACTGTGCCTCAATTCTTAAGACAGCATTGATTCACAAGTAGGGCACCACGTACACTGTGCAAAACAAATCACAACACTCATGTTATATTGCTTTAACATCACTAACCTAATACAATTTATTTGCTAGATGCAACATTCATGATTCTAAACTTTGTATACTTTTCTGGTGTTTTAATCTACTCCGTTACGTAAATTTTGTAAATATAGAACACATAAGGGCTTAATAATAGGAGACCTCAAATAAAGCAAATTAAGTTGTTATGCAACTGAGATCCCAAACCAAGAAAAATATTTTATTTGAGTGAAAAAAATAACATTTTAAACAAATTTTCTAAATCATCTACTCACTTTTGAACCAGGTACATTAGCCTTCCTGTTGATACGTTTTCAGAATTTGATAAAAAATTTGGTCTGTATTATAGAAGCCCTCAAAATGCCAGCATGCCATTTGTATCTGTTTTATAAGTAATGAAAAATGCATAGAGCTTTGTACATAAATGAGATCCAGCTGGTTTTAGTTCTACCATTAATATTATGCAGTTAGAAATGGCACATGTGTTTGGGTTCTCCTGGAAAGTTTATAGAATGACCGTTCTCTATCAAGTTAAATTTGATTCATGTTGCAGACCTGACATTGCTAAGATTCATGATAGGTTGCCATTGAGGTTCTAATGAGTGGTTCTACATCATATTCACTGCGGATAGTTTTTCTTCTTCAGTTAATGACTAGGTCATTAGAGGATATGTGATGGTTTCATTCAGGTACATTTTTAAAATGTCAAATATGTTTTGAGAACAGAGTTATAAGGTTAACAAACCTACAATATTTGAAGAGAGTACAGTTTTAATACACAAGCCTTGATAATCTTAAATCCCATATAATAGCATCATATTTTATTGAATCTGTTTATTTTAACATGTTGTTAAAAAAGGTCATCTTAAGTGTTTCATGAAGATGCATAGCAAAAAGTCTGAACAAAGAGCATTTCCTGGTAATACCTAATTTTAACAAGCAAATAATTCACAGTGCCCAATAATTCTAAGATCCAGATTTCTGAAAATGATTAACAAGTACCTAACACACAGAAAGTAACTTATTTACCTGTGAAATATCAGCATATTGGCTTCTGTATATATCTTAAAGTAGTTATCTGCTGACTTCTTTGTTAAGCTGTGATGATAGGACCTTTTGTAATAGATTATCTTCCTGATTTCAGCAAAAGTCCAAGCAATTTATTCTTACTAACAGCACCCACAGACTCCATTCCCCTGAAACAATTACTTGCACTGATTTAATGTGAAAAAATATGGAAAATGAATACTGGTGATGGCCATCTGGAATAATCTTCTACGTTAGTCTGGGGCTTGGCTTTCATGACCAAACTTTAATGTTTCCACCATGGTCCGATGAAGCTCCAGGCATCTAGGGTCACTGACCCTCCACCACTGTGGGAGAAGAGGTATGGGGGGAGGGGAGACACGGGTCCGTTCGCGCTTGCGTTCAGACACATCGACGTTCCGGATATTGGGAAGCTTCCACTCAGCGCTCCTGTCTCGTTTCAAAATGGGACCAACGAGTGCTGTGTCACGTGGCCTCGCAGCGATCCAAAGGTCACGACACTGGTCAGCTAATGCTACCACTGACCCCTGACCCCTGACCCCCAACCTCACTAGACACTTGTTCAGTCTTAAGAGAACAAAGAACCCCTTTCAGAAGTCAACCTGTAGGACATCTGTTGCTGGGAGGGGAGCAAAAAACTCCCAAAAACCCCCACTGCTTGGAAAACTGAGGAGAATCACACACCCATTGGGACAAGAATACATAATTCCACTTAAACTCATGCAAGTGCGTTATACACCAGCACAAGTACACCCTTTAAAGAGTTAGAACACCTTTTCTGTCCCATCACAACTGCACAAGTACACCCTTTAAAGAGTTACACAACCTTCTCTGTCCCATCACAACTGCACAAGTACACCCTTTAAAGAGTTACACAACCTTTTCTGTCCCATCACAACCTCGTCTTCTCTTCATTGTACTAGGGGAATCAGTGACCATATGCTTTATGTTCAGATATTCAAACATTTATTTTCTTAATTTGTTCCAGAAATGTTGGCTTGCTCAACGTATGGAACAGAGCTGTGGAAGGCTGAACGTGGAACTGCGGTTTTATTTTTTTTGCATTCAGGACCATAAGTAGAGTGTCGAGGAAGATGAGTAACATAAAGTGGGTTGTTGTTTAATGCTGAATAGAGTTCAGTCTCTGTACTGGCACTCGCCTCATTATGTAAAGCATGTTAAGCTCTAGATGTGTGATGGGAATTGTGCGTAATCACTTTTCAGCATTAAAACCTGGTGCAAATAAAACTTTCTTTCTGCGCCAAGCCAGGGTCCTGTCTCCCCACCCCCAACCAAAACTCAATTTACAGCAGTGCTTGCCAGTTTCTATATTTCATATTTTATGTGTGTTATTTATATTGCACTGTAAAACTAGAAAACACTTGCATTGTAGTAAACGGTATGATATCAGAAAAACAGCATTCCTTTTCAACCGCCAACCTCTACGTCACAGTCATGATTCCTTTTCAACCGCCAACCTCTACGTCACAGTCATGATTCCTTTTCAACCGCCAACCTCTACGTCACAGTCATGATTCCTTTTCAACCGCCAACCTCTACGTCACAGTCATGATTCCTTTTCAACCGCCAACCTCTACGTCACAGTCATGATTCCTTTTCAACCGCCAACCTCTACGTCACAGTCATGATTCCTTTTCAACCGCCAACCTCTACGTCACAGTCATGTTTCCTTTTCAACCGCCAACCTCTACGTCACAGTCATGATTCCTTTTCAACCGCCAACCTCTACGTCACAGTCATGATTCCTTTTCAACTGCCAACCTCTACGTCACAGTCATGATTGGATAATGCACATTAAAAGCATAGACGTAATAGAGAAAATAAATTAAAACCCATTTATCATTTTGGCTAGCTTCATATTAATAAAAAATATGAGGGATTTATGGGTGAATAATATTACCTGTGTTACATAACACAAGATATAGATATTGTGCCAATTTCTATATTTGATCATTTTGTTGTGGGTGCACGTGTGAGTCTGTGTGTATGCGCACGTGTGTGTCTGTGTGTATGCGCACGTGTGAGTCTGTGTGTATGCGCACGTGTGTGTCTGTGTGTATGCGCACGTGTGTGTCTGTGTGTATGCGCACGTGTGAGTCTGTGTGTATGCGCACGTGTGAGTCTGTGTGTATGCGCACGTGTGTGTCTGTGTGTATGCGCACGTGTGAGTCTGTGTGTATGCGCACGTGTGAGTCTGTGTGTATGCGCACGTGTGTGTCTGTGTGTATGTGCACGTGTGTGTCTGTGTGTATGCGCACGTGTGTGTCTGTGTGTATGCGCACGTGTGAGTCTGTGTGTATGCGCACGTGTGTGTCTGTGTGTATGTGAGAGAGAGTATATATGTATGTGTGAGAGAGTATGTATGTGAGAGAGAGTATGTATGTGAGAGAGAGTATATATGTATGTGTGAGAGAGTATGTATGTATGTGAGAGAGAGTATATATGTATGTGAGAGTGAGTATATATGTATATGAGAGTGAATATATATGTATGTGAGAGTGAGTATATATGTATGTGAGAGTGAGTATATATGTATATGAGAGTGAATATATATGTATGTGAGAGAGAGTATATATGTATATGAGAGTGAGTATATATGTATGTGAGAGTGAGTATATATGTATGTGAGAGAGAGTATATATGTATGTGAGAGAGAGTATATATGTATGTGTGAGAGAGTATGTATGTATGTGTGAGAGAGTATGTATGTATGTGAGAGTGAGTATATATGTATGTGAGAGAGAGTATATATGTATATGAGAGTGAGTATATATGTATGTGAGAGAGAGTATATATGGATGTGAGAGTGAGTATATATGTATGTGAGAGAGAGTATATATGTATGTGAGAGAGAGTACATATGTATGTGTGAGAGAGTATGTATGTATGTGTGAGAGAGTATGTATGTATGTGAGTGAGTATATATGTATGTGTGAGAGAGTATGTATGTATGTGTGAGAGTATATATGTATGTGAGAGTGAGTATATATGTATATGAGAGTGAGTATATATGTATGTGAGAGAGAGTATATATGTATGTGAGAGTGAGTATATATGTATGTGAGAGAGAGTATATATGTATGTGAGAGAGAGTATATATGTATGTGAGAGTGAGTATATATGTATGTGAGAGAGAGTATATATGTATGTGTGAGAGAGTATGTATGTATGTGTGAGAGAGTATGTATGTATGTGTGAGAGAGTATGTATGTATGTGAGAGAGAGTATGTATGTATGTGAGAAAGAGTATATATATACACACGCAAATCTACATGCGCACACACACACATATTACATGCACATACTCACATCTACACACACACACACATCTTACATGCACACACACACACATATCTTACACACGCACATCTACATGCACACACACACACACATCTACACGCACACACAGACATCATACACACATCTACATGCACGTACACACACACATCTTACATGCACAGCTACATGCACACAAACACACAACTCTACATGCACATATGTCTACATGCGCACACACACACACACACACACATCTACAGGAACATCTATGACTCTCTGGCTTTATATAAACCTGCTCATATACTCACATCCATCTATGACTCTCTGGCTATATACTGTATATACCTGCTCATATACTCACATCCATCTATGACTCTCTGGCTTCTTCTTTTCGTGTCTTTGAAGCATGTGGTTATATGACAGTTTCCCATTTCTTTACACAGTCCTTTGCATTATTATTGAACTCTGCGAGATCTTTTAAGCTGCACTGGTTGGGTAGTAGAGGGCAGACAAGGCAGTGCTGCATCGTATGGTCCTCTTCTCCACATTCACAGATGGTTGGGCCAGTTTTGTAGCCCCATCTGGCCATAGCAGCTTTTGATCACCCCATTCCTGTTCTCAGGCGGTTGAGTGTCTTCCACTGGACCCATGGTGCTTCTGAGCCAGGAGGGAGGGCTTCAGAAGGGGGGATTCCCATGTCAATAGGAGGGGGGTCATTCTCTAGCTTTCTGGTCCATAGCTGTAGTCTGGTTTCCTCCTGAGATGTTGTTAGGGGCTGGACATGGCTGAGGAAGCTTCTCCTTGACTTCAGTCGTTGGGCCGGGGGTTCACGTCCGTGAAGGAGGTGGCGTTCATCACTGGTGGCCTTTGTGATCTCTACTCGGCTGGCAGCTTCCCGTCTCACATCTGCAGGGGCAATGCCAGCGAGGAGATGCAGGTTGTTCAGGTTGGTAGGCTTCAGGCAACCAGTGATCAAGCGGCAGGTGTTGTTCAACGCTGGGTCTAGTTTATTGGCATGGGTTGATCTCTCCCAAACAGGACACGCATACTCCGCAGAGGAATAGCACAGGGCCAAGGCAGTACATCTTAGTGTGTGTGCTGTGGCTCCCCATTTGGAGTTGGTCAGTTTCCGTAGGATGTTGTTCCGGGAGCTGACTTTCAATTTGGTGTTTTTGATGTGTTCCTTGAATGAGAGGGTGCGGTCCAGGGTTACGCCAAGGTAGACAGGGTTGGTGCAGTTCTCAAGTGGTGTTCCAGACCATGTGATGTTAAGAGGTCGGTTGGCTTCCCGGTTCCTGAGATGGAACGAGCAGGCTTGAGTCTTCGCAGGGTTTGCGTGTAGGTGGTTGCTCTCGTAGTAGAGGAGTAGCTCATCTAGGGCTGAGTTGAGGTTTGCTTCTACTGCTTCGAACGTACTCTCTTGGGATGTTACACAGAGGTCGTCAGCGTAGATGAACCGCTCAGTGTTCTGGTCCATTGGCTGGTCATTGGTGTAGATATTATACAGTAGTGGAGCCAGCACACTACCTTGAGGTAAGCCGTTCCTTTGTCGTCGCCAACGACTTTGCTTGTTGTTCAGGGTAACATAGAAGTGCCTGTCTTTCAAGAGGGCTCCAATGAGGTCTGTGAGTGCCAGGTCTTTTGTCAGGTCCAAGATCTTTTTCAGGAGGAGGCGGTGGTTCACAGTGTCGTACGCGGCAGACAGATCAACAAAGACGGCTCCTGTTACCAGTCCTTTCTGAAACCCATCTTCAATGTGCTGAGTGAGATTCAGGAGTTGGCTTCTACCCCACGCCCACTTCACCTCTCCACCCTCACCTGTACTACCCCACGCACGCTTTACCTCTCCACCCTCACCTGTACTACCCCACGCCCACTTCACCTCTCCACCCTCACCTGTACTACCCCACGCACGCTTCACCTCTCCACCCTCACCTGTACTACCCCACGCACGCTTCACCTCTCCACCCCTGCCTGTACTACCCCACGCACACTTCACCTCTCCACCCTGCCTGTACTACCCCACCCACGCTTCACCTCTCCACCCCTGCCTGTACTACCCCATGCACGCTTCACCTCTCCACCCTCACCTGTACTACCCCACCCACGCTTCACCTCTCCACCCTGCCTGTACTACCCCACCCATGCTTCACCTCTCCACCCTGCCTGTACTACCCCACCCACGCTTCACCTCTCCACCCCGCCTCGAATACCCCACGCACGCTTCACCTCTCCACCCTGCCTGTACTACCCCACCCACGCTTCACCTCTCCACCCAGCCTGGAATACCCCACCCATGCTTCACCTCTCCACCCTGCCTGGAATACCCCACCCACGCTTCACCTCTCCACCCTGCCTGGAATACCCCACCCACGCTTCACCTCTCCACCCTGCCTGGAATACCCCACCCACGCTTCACCTCTCCACCCTGCCTGGAATACCCCACCCATGCTTCACCTCTCCACCCTGCCTGGAATACCCCACCCACGCTTCACCTCTCCACCATGCCTGTACTACCCCACCCACGCTTCACCTCTCCACCCTGCCTGGAATACCCCACCCACGCTTCACCTCTCCACCCTGCCTGGAATACCCCACGCACGCTTCACCTCTCCACCCTGCCTGGAATACCCCACGCACGCTTCACCTCTCCACCCTGCCTGGAATACCCCACCCACGCTTCACCTCTCCACCATGCCTGTACTACCCCACCCACGCTTCACCTCTCCACCCTGCCTGGAATACCCCACCCACGCTTCACCTCTCCACCCTGCCTGGAATACCCCACGCACGCTTCACCTCTCCACCCTGCCTGGAATACCCCACCCACGCTTCACCTTTCCACCCTGCCTGGAATACCCCACGCACGCTTCACCTCTCCACCCTGCCTGGAATACCCCACCCACGCTTCACCTCTCCACCCCGCCTGGAATACCCCACGCACGCTTCACCTCTCCACCCTCACCTGTACTACCCCATGCACGCTTCACCTGTCCACCCTGCCTGTACTACCCCACCCATGCTTCACCTCTCCACCCTGCCTGTACTACCCCACCCATGCTTCACCTCTCCACCCTGCCTGGAATACCCCACCCACGCTTCACCTCTCCACCCTGCCTGGAATACCCCACCCACGCTTCACCTCTCCACCCTGCCTGGAATACCCCACCCACGCTTCACCTCTCCACCCTGCCTGGAATACCCCACGCACGCTTCACCTCTCCACCCCGCCTGGAATACCCCACCCACGCTTCACCTCTCCACCCCGCCTGGAATACCCCACCCACGCTTCACCTCTCCACCCCGCCTGGAATACCCCACCCACGCTTCACCTCTCCACCCTGCCTGGAATACCCCACGCACGCTTCACCTCTCCACCCGCCTGGAATACCCCACCCACGCTTCACCTCTCCACCCCGCCTGGAATACCCCACCCACGCTTCACCTCTCCACCCCGCCTGGAATACCCCACCCACGCTTCACCTCTCCACCCTGCCTGGAATACCCCACCCACGCTTCACCTCTCCACCCTGCCTGGAATACCCCACCCATGCTTCACCTCTCCACCCTGCCTGGAATACCCCACCCATGCTTCACCTCTCCACCCTGCCTGGAATACCCCACGCACGCTTCACCTCTCCACCATGCCTGTACTACCCCACCCACGCTTCACCTCTCCACCCTGCCTGGAATACCCCACCCACGCTTCACCTCTCCACCCTGCCTGGAATACCCCACGCTTGCTTCACCTCTCCACCCTGCCTGTACTACCCCACCCATGCTTCACCTCTCCACCCTGCCTGTACTACCCCACCCACGCTTCACCTCTCCACCCTGCCTGTAATACCCCACCCACGCTTCACCTCTCCACCCTGCCTGGAATACCCCACGCACGCTTCACCCTTTACCAGAGGTTCATCTGGAGCAGCCCCAGAGCATCCTGTCCCAGCGAGCTGATGGATGTCTCCCAGCGAGGCGTGCAGCTACGCAGCCTGACTCACCCAAAATCTGCTGATGCTCCAGCTCACTCTTCTTCACAGCAGGACCAGAGTCAGCAACTTTTACTCTTCCATGTGTAGTCATCTTTTGTGGTTTTTGGCCCATATAAAAAAATATTTCTTTTTTTTGTGCTTATCAGTCGCTATGGAAACCAAGCTACTTCAGCCCTCAGCGTGTGAATGCTCCGCTATGGTGGCTGTGAAGGCCCATGTCAGGCTCCTCACAAGGCTATGGTGGCTGTGAAGGCCCATGTCAGGCTCCTCACAAGGCTATGGTGGCTGTGAAGGCCCATGTCAGGCTCCTCACAAGGCTATGGTGGCTGTGAAGGCCCATGTCAGGCTCCTCACAAGGCTATGGTGGCTGTAAAGGCCCATGTCAGGCTCCTCACAAGGCTATGGTGGCTGTAAAGGCCCATGTCAGGCTCCTCACAAGGCTATGGTGGCTGTGAAGGCCCATGTCAGGCTCCTCACAAGGCTATGGTGGCTGTGAAAGGCCCATGTCAGGCTCCTCACAAGGGAATGTTTATTGCATACAATAATAATAATAATAATATTTTTATTTTTGGCAACAGGCTCAACATGCTTTGTAATTAAAACAGAATAAAATATAGTAAAGCAATTCACATAATTTAAGGCAGACAGCAATGAAATCAAAGATACTAAGAACTTAAGTAAAATTCATAGTACAAGACTGAAAACTGGTTAAAAAAAAAAGAAATATAAAGTTAAGTAGTAAATAGTAGGGGTGAGCATGATGACATTTTCTACATCAGAATCTGTTCATCCAAAAACAACCTGTATTTGAATAGTGTGTGTGGCTTACCTTACAGTCACGCCAACCCTGCGATCAGCGGACGACCCGCTCTACCTCCTGAGCCACAGCCGCCCCTAAGCGTGTGTGGCTTACCTTACAGTACGTTTTGCAAGCAATAGGTCACGCCAACCCTGCGATCAGCGGACGACCCGCTCTACCTCCTGAGCCACAGCCGCCCTTAAGCGTGTGCGGCTTACCTTACAGTACGTTTTGCAAGCAACAGGTCACACCATGTTTCTAGTCTAATGTAAACTGGCATTGCAACTGTTGTGCTATCAAAGAACCAAACTCAGGATCTAACACTGACATATCATTACTCACCAAGTATGATAAAATATAATAAAGTTTTAAAGCTGTATTTTTCAAACAACGCTAATCTAGATGTTCTAAATGATAAGCCATTGTATACAACTACATATGCTGTTACCCAATAAAGCCCTAACCACATATCTTTTTGATTTCCTGCCGTAGCATAGCACCCTGGCACTTTTCCACATAGCACTCAGGCCTCTACACGTCCAGGCCTTAACATCATAATTACCTCGTTTCTTACTCATTTCTCTTTCTTTACCCGGGAGCTCCTGCCCCTGTCTCCCACCCTCAATAAGACTGCTCCAACCCAACCTTCTCCAGCTTCAAACCCACGCTAGGACACAACCTGGGGCTCTGAATAATTTATACACTTCTTTGCTTGTAGGTGCTGTTTTACCTGCTAGCTCAATACCTCGAGCTATAATCTTTGTCTCTGTGGTCTGACAGATTCCCCATGACCTCCCTATTACTGTTTAGCTTGTCTTAACTATTGACACCAGGCATGTCCGTGGAGGATGCCCCCCACCCCCCCCCCGTATCATAAGAGTTCCTATTCACTATTGACTAGCTAGCCAAGCAAGCAAGCACGAGTCACACACATGTTCTCTTCCACAACCTTTGTTTGTACTGTGGATGCTTCAAGAGTATAGATAACTAAAAAAAAAGACAGTCGCTCTACTGACTTTAGATGTGCTAACTGCTGCCAATTTTAGTTTGGTAGCAATGAAATAATCAAAGACACATACCTACACACACACACACACGCACGCACGCACACACACACACACACACACACACACACACACACACACACACACACGCACACACACACGCACACACACACAGCTCAAAAAATTAGAATATCGTGAAAAAGTTCAATATTTTTTGTCACTCATGTCAGAAAGTGAAACTCATATATTATATAGATTCGTTACACATAGAGTGAAATATTTCAAGCCTTTATTTCTTGTAATTTTGATGATTATGGCTTACAGCTAATGAAAACCCAAATTCAGTGTCTCAGAAAATTTGAATATTACATAAGATCAATAAAAAAAGGATATTTTAAACAGAAATGTCAGCCTTCTGAAAAGTATGTTAATTTCTATGCACTCAATACTTGGTTGGGGCTCCTTTTGCATGAATTACTGCATCAATGCGGCGTGGCATGGAGGCGATCAGCCTGTAGCACTGCTGAGGTGTAATGGAAGCCCAGGTTGCTTTGATAGCGGCCTTCAGGTCGTCTGCATTGTTGGGTCTGGTGTCTCTCATCTTCCTCATGACAATACCCCATAGATTCTCTATGGGGTTCAGGTCAGGCGAGTTTGCTGGCCAATTAAGCACAGTAATACCATGGTCATTGAACCAGCTTTTGGCACTTTTGGCAGTGTGGGCAGGTGCCAAGTCCTGCTGGCAAATGAAATCAGCATCTCCATAAAGCTTGTCAGCAGAAGGAAGCATGAAGTGCTCTAAAATTTCCTGGTAGATGGCTGCGTTGACTGTGGACTTCAGAAAACACCAGCAGATGACATGGCACCCCAAATCATCACTAATTGTGGAAACTTCACACTGGATTTCAAGGAACGTGGATTCTGTGCCTCTCCACTCTTCCTCCAGACTCTGGGACCTTGATTTCCAAATGAAATGCAAAATTTACTTTCATCTGAAAAGAGGACTTTGGACCACTGAGCAACAGTCCAGTTATTTTTTTCCTTAGCCCAGGTAAGACGCTTCTGACGTTGTCTCTGGTTCAGGAGTGGCTTGACACGAGGAATGCGACATTTGTAGCCCTTTGTCCTGGATTCGTCTGTGCGTGGTGGCTCTTGATGCACTGACTCCAGCCTCAGTCCACTCCTTGTGAAGCTCCCCCAAATTCTTGAATGGATTTTGCTTGACAATCCTCTCAAGGCTGCGGTTATCCCTGTTGCTTGTGCACCTTTTCCTACCACACTTTTTCCTTCCACTCAACTTTCTATGAATATGCTTGGATACAGCACTCTGTGAACAACCAGCTTCTTTAGCAATGACCTTTTGTGGCTTACCCTCCTTGTGGAGGGTGTCAATGACTGTCTTCTGGACATCTGTCAAGTCAGCAGTCTTCCCCATGATTGTGTAGCCTACTGAACCAGACTGAGAGACCATTTAAAGGCTCAGGAAACCTTTGCAGGTGTTTTGAGTTAATTAGCTGATTAGAGTGTGACACCATGAGTTTCCAATATTTAACTTTTTCACAATATTCTAATTTTCTGAGACACTGAATTTGGGTTTCATTAGCTGTAAGCCATAATCATCAAAATTACAAGAAATAAAGGCTTGAAATATTTCACTCTATGTGTAATGAATCTATATAATATATGAGTTTCACTTTCTGAAATGAGTGACAAAAAATATTGAACTTTTTCACGATATTCAAATTTTTTGAGCTGCACCTATATAAGTCAAAGTCAAACAAAGTCAAAGTCAGTTTTATTGTCAATTCTTCACATGTACCAGACATACAAAGGAATCGAAATTACGTTCCTCACTATCCTACGGTGAAGACAAGACAGGACATTTCAAAAGAAGGTAAAAAACAGTAAAAAGGAAAAAAAAACAGTAAAAAAAAACAGTAAAGGTAAAAGTGCACCGGCACAACAAGAAAAGACAGACATGAAGAGACATTTACAATACTTAAATAAAACAAAGAGTTCACAGTGTTCACAGTTTGATGTATAAATTAAGAGTTGTAATAGTGCAACAGTCAGTAATAGCAGCAAAAAAATTCTTTGGGGGGGGGGGGGGCAGAGGGGGGGGAGAGTTTTTAGTTTCCTGGCAGCCTGTTGGGTGGAGCTGGGGGTAGTGAGGGGAGAGAGTTTAACATCCTAACAGCCTGGTGGATGAAGCTGTTGGTGAGTCTGGTGGTACGGGAACGGAGACTCCTATACCTCCTCCCAGAGGGCAAGGGGCTAAACAGATTGTGTGCGGGGTGGGTTGCATCGCTCACAATCGTGATAGTTTTCCGGGTGAGGCGGGTGGTGTATATGTCTTGCAGGGAAGAGAGTGGGGCACCAATGATCCTTCCAGCCGTGTTCACTATGCGCTGCAGGGCTTTTCTGTTGTAGTTCGTGCAGCTATATTATATATTATATATATATAATCATCATCAGTGTAACTTAGCTGGCAGATTTGCACAATATCTCTCCACCACTTGATTAGATGCATCTTATACTAAACTTAGAGTACACTATATCAAGTATAAAAATAAAATGCCCCGTTACATATGGTGTCATTTCCTGCTGTGCTTAGGGATGAGAAATAGAAATTCTCAAAGGTATTTATGATATTGCAAAAGGAAGTGTATGTAAAGTTATAAACACACGTTATAAATACGTTTCAGTGTGACTGCAATAAAACCACACACCTCCTACATTCTCACATGGAAAAATGCACCATAAATGTCATATTTGGATCTTGAAGGCATTTTTACAATTTTTGCACCAATTTCTATGTGTTGAAAATAAAAAATAAACATTTTATCCCCTTTGCTAAGTTGTGGAGTTGTTAAAATCAGTACCTTTGTGTAAAATGGCAGCTGTGTGCAAGGACAAATACAACAGAAACAACACAGTGCACACGGGATCTGGCTGCCCTGCTTAAAAATCACATGCACACCTTTTCCAGATAGTTTTTACTTTTCTCTACAAGTGACACTATTCTACAGTTCATTGTTTTCATTTTTAATACTCGATGGAACATATTCACAGAATTAACATATGACACTCAAATAGCACAGTACAGTGAAATAATACATAGCACTTGAATAAAACATAAAGCTTTTATTCATGAAGATGGCAGTAATGGACAGAGACAGACTATAATAATATTAGTAGCACCGGCCAAACTGACTTGTCCAGATATATGACAAATATGCATCCCCCATCCAGCCATGGCCATAAAAACTATAACTGTGTTTTTACAGCCTGGCATTGCATATCCAAAACCCAAATATAATAATTAATATTTTATCTGCTCAGTGATTTATCTGCAGTGATATTACTGTGATAAATCATTCTTTCTTGACAACGAGACACAACATGTTGTACCAAAGATGTGTGTTCAAGATAGAGAGAGGCAGAGAGAGGGAAGGGCCAGAGAGAGTGAAAGAAGGGGAAGAGAAAGATAAGAAACAAGTGAGATATTGAAAGAGAGAGAGAGCTAGATGCTCGGACAGGCTCTCTGCATGATTTCATAAATGAAAAAGGTAACATTCATATATTTGGACGAAATTATCCACAAAATACTCTGGGTCTGTACTTCATAACAGACATCCTGCAGCTCTGCTGGACTCTGGGTCTGTACTTCATCACTGACCTCCTGCAGCTCTGCTGGACTCTGGGTCTGTACTTCATCACTGACCTCCTGCAGCTCTGCTGGACTCTGGGTCTGTACTTCACCACAGACCTTCTGCAGCTCTGCTGGACTCTGGGTCTGTACTTCATCACTGACCTTCTGCAGCTCTGCTGGACTCTGGGTCTGTACTTCATCACTGACCTTCTGCAGCTCTGCTGGACTCTGGGTCTGTACTTCACCACAGACCTTCTACAGCTCTGCTGGACTCTGGGTCTGTACTTCACCACAGACCTTCTACAGCTCTGCTGGACTCTGGGTCTGTACTTCATTAATTACCTTCTGCAGCTCTGCTGGACTCTGGGTCTGTACTTCACCACAGACCTTCTACAGCTCTGCTGGACTCTGGGTCTGTACTTCATTAATGACCTTCTGCAGCTCTGCTGGACTCTGGGTCTGTACATCACCACAGACCTTCTACAGCTCTGCTGGACTCTGGGTCTGTACTTCATTTATGACCTTCTGCAGCTCTGCTGGACTCTGGGTCTGTACTTCACCACAGACCTTCTACAGCTCTGCTGGACTCTGGGTCTGTACTTCACCACAGACCTTCTACAGCTCTGCTGGATTCTGGGTCTGTACTTCACCACAGACCTTCTACAGCTCTGCTGGACTCTGGGTCTGTACTTCACCACAGACCTTCTACAGCTCTGCTGGACTCTGGGTCTGTACTTCATCACTGACCTTCTGCAGCTCTGCTGGACTCTGGGTCTGTACTTCATCACAGACCTCCTGCAGCTCTGCTGGACTCTGGGTCTGTACTTCATCACAGACCTCCTGCAGCTCTGCTGGACTCTGGGTCTGTACTTCATCAATGGTAGGTTACTCTCTAGGAAGATACTACAGTGGCCCAGAAGTGCATACCCCTATCTCGGAATAAGAAGCAATCTTTTTAAATGAGTTGCTGTATTTAAAAAAAGATGTGATCTATTTAGGAAGCCACTGTTTTTTTAATTAAAGCATCTCTTTTTCGAAAGGTCTTCATTATTTCAAAGAACCTCCTCTTTTTAAAGGGGCAAAATGCTAAGGGCTAAAGCTGGCCTTTGCGCTAAGCATGGTGGGTCAATGTCTTTCTCTTTCTATCTTTCGCAGATGCGACCCTAACCCCCCCCCTCCCCTAAAATGTAGACCAAATAATATCCTACAGCAGAACTTGGGTCTAGAGTCATTCTGTCAGACCTGGGCCCGGACAGTAAACCCTGAAAAAAAATCCAAACAAAATATGCATCACAAAACCAGAAGCAATGCATGCTGGGCAGAATTACGCCAATATCCACTCTTAATGAAATAACCACAAAAAAACTCCCATATTAACACAGAAAATGTATGAAAAAAATTACGTTATGGAAAATGATGTTACAGCTCGACTTAGACAGAGGAAAACCAGTATATTTCAGTATATTTATCTGTACACTTTATGTCTAGATCTGTGTTATTTGTTCAATTGTATATGTTCTTTTCTGTGCTTTTGCAACATATGACGTATCTTGTCATGCCAATAAAGTGCTTTTGAATTAGAATTTCATGATATTGTATTGTAGGTTATATACATTGTAATTTGTTTTTGTAAAGCTTTGTAGAGCTTGTGTGTGACGTGAGATCAGCAGGGAAGGTGTGACAGGCTCAGTCTGCCTCCTGTCCTTCGCTGGAGCTCAGAGAGTCACATCATATGAACAATAAGCAATGTGGCTAGTATCGCTCTCCGTGACGACATCGCAAACACATTGTTCTCCCACCATGGCCCAGTAACAGCACTGGGGCGAGGCACTGGGCGAGGATAGGTACGATGAGGCAATAGCACAACTGAAACTAATACGATTAGCCGCTAAGACGCGGGGGGAAAAACCCAGCCCGTTTTTCATCTCTTACGATCATTCATCTTAAATTTCCTCTCTGGTCTTCATCGCGCTTTGAAAAACAATCATGTGAGCTGTGTAAGGGACACTTTTGTAAATGAAGGGGGCGTTTATCGTAATACCAGCCTTTTCCTTGTAAATCAGAAGGTAGATGCCCCTGTTGAGTCATGGTTTGGAAACTGTAAACGATGGACTTCCTCTGGCCTTTAATCCTTCTATGAAATCCCTTCCTTCTCTGGTCCACCTCCATCTCTCCACCTCCATCTCTCCACCTCCATCTGCTTCCCGTACAACACACACATACAGCTTTCATACACCATTATTGCCCAATACGTAAACGAGCTTATGCCATTACAATTATTTCAGTTGTGCCACCATTTAAAAGATCATTTTTGAATGAACATGGTATGAGAAATAAAAGGCACTGCCAGGCTGACAGAGATACAGGCCGAGTTCCTTTCAACATTTGACCTTAACTATAAAAAATAATGAAACGCAAAAGTCAATTGTAATTTATTTATTATTAAAAAATGTTTTTTGCAAAAAAGCATAATTATTAAGCATTTAATAATGAATCAAAGAACAGACACTGTTTCAGCACAGGACATGGTTGCACCGCATGCAGGCATGTGGGTGTTCTCCCTCGACAGGGCTCACGTGGGTGTTCTCCCTGGACAGGGCTCATGTGGGTGTTCTCCCTTGACAGGGCTCATGTGGGTGTTCTCCCTGGACAGGGCTCATGTGGGTGTTCTCCCTGGACAGGGCTCATGTGGGTGTTCTCCCTGGACAGGGCTCATGTGGGTGTTCTCCCTCGACAGGGCTCATGTGGGTGTTCTCCCTCGACAGGGCTTATGTGGGTGTTCTCCCTGGACAGGGCTCATGTGGGTGTTCTCCCTGGACAGGGCTCATGTGGGTGTTCTCCCTCGACAGGGCTCATGTGGGTGTTCTCCCTCGACAGGGCTCATGTGGGTGTTCTCCCTGGACAGGGCTCATGTGGGTGTTCTCCCTGGACAGGGCTCATGTGGGTGTTCTCCCTCGACAGGGCTCACGTGGGTGTTCTCCCTCGACAGGGCTCACGTGGGTGTTCTCCCTCGACAGGGCTCATGTGGGTGTTCTCCCTCGACAGGGCTCATGTGGGTGTTCTCCCTGGACAGGGCTCACGTGGGTGTTCTCCCTCGACAGGGCTCACGTGGGTGTTCTCCCTCGACAGGACTCATGTGGGTGTTCTCCCTCGACAGGGCTTATGTGGGTGTTCTCCCTGGACAGGGCTCATGTGGGTGTTCTCCCTGGACAGGGCTCATGTGGGTGTTCTCCCTCGACAGGGCTCATGTGGGTGTTCTCCCTGGACAGGGCTCACGTGGGTGTTCTCCCTCGACAGGGCTCATGTGGGTGTTCTCCCTCGACAGGGCTCACGTGGGTGTTCTCCCTCGACAGGGCTCATGTGGGTGTTCTCCCTGGACAGGGCTCATGTGGGTGTTCTCCCTTGACAGGGCTCATGTGGGTGTTCTCCCTGGACAGGGCTCATGTGGGTGTTCTCCCTCGACAGGGCTCATGTGGGTGTTCTCCCTCGACAGGGCTCACGTGGGTGTTCTCCCTGGACAGGGCTCATGTGGGTGTTCTCCCTGGACAGGGCTCATGTGGGTGTTCTCCCTCGACAGGGCTCATGTGGGTGTTCTCCTTCGACAGGGCTCATGTGGGTGTTCTCCCTGGACAGGGCTCATGTGGGTGTTCTCCCTCGACAGGGCTCATGTGGGTGTTCTCCTTCGACAGGGCTCATGTGGGTGTTCTCCTTCGACAGTGAGTTGCGCAGTCTAAAACATGTGAGGAT
This sequence comes from Ilyophis sp. 1 JC-2022, assembly GCA_022702515.1. NCBI lineage: Eukaryota > Metazoa > Chordata > Actinopteri > Anguilliformes > Synaphobranchidae > Ilyophis > Ilyophis sp. 1 JC-2022. Next base: position 1,690,529 of record CM040398.1, on the reverse strand, counting down.
GATTTCACGCGCATAGGCGAGGGAGATCAGACAAGTCACCCACAAACGTGAGGACTAATAAAGGGGATATAACACAAACTAAATAAAAAGGAAAACAGGAAGAGGAACAGCTAAACAGCAAACTGAAATCTACCCAGGAAAAAACAGGGTGAACTTGAATAGCACGAGTGTAAGTATAAAGTATAAGTCTAAATCTAAATCTCCTGAACTCAATACTAGAGCCCCAAACAGGAGACTTAGAAAGGCAAAGAAAACACCCTTGGAACGTAACTTTAAAGCGTTCGATAAAAGGTGAAACAAAACAAAACCACCAAAAAAAAAAAACTGTCTCGTAGAGAACAGCACGGAAATAAATAGTGCAGAATGCTATAACAGGAGGAACACAATCCTATACCTGAAGAAGCTAAAAGCAAGTCCCTCGTGAACATAAACATGTTGATATCACAAGGTCGCTTAAACCTGGCTATACCTGGCTCAATGTACAAATGAATGACAAAGAAGCACCGGGGAGGCGGACGTGAGGAACTTAAATACCTCAAATGAATGAGGTAGAAGCACAGGTGAACTGAATAACGAGCACGGGGAAACAAAAACCCCGAACCGGAACATGGCACGAAAAAAACCCCGAACCGGAACGAATCCGATCGGGAAAACGGGACGAGAATCGCAGCAGAAAAAGAAACAATAACCCAAGAACCATGACAATCACTTGCTCTTCTCTCTCTCTCACTCTGTCTCCCTCTCTCTCCCCCTCCCCTCTCAAATACAAATTCAAAATGCTTTATTGGCATGATATTTTTTAAATACATATTGCTAAAGCGTAATAATCAATCCTGCTAATAACAACAACAATAAATATAAAAATTTAAATATAAGGTAAATATAAAATGTATACAAGTCCTAGTAGTACTAATAATAGTAATACTACTACTATTAATAATAATAATAATAATAATAATAATAATATTGCAAATAAATAATGCAAATATACATGATATAATTAAAAGCAAATACATGTTAATTGGTAAGGGTTTGTGGCAGATGGCCACATATTGTGCTGCCAGATTCGCACTGCACCTTTCTTCACCAAGGATGATTTGTAATAGTTGGGTGCTCAGGTTGGGAAGTTTGGGTGTATCTCTATTTGTTGTTGTTGCAGTGGGAGCACAGCTTCTCCTCTCAGGGAAGGCAAGTCTGCCGGTGGCGGCCAGTTTCTATTGCTAGGCTGTGCTCACTGAGTCTGTACTTTGACAATGCTTTCCTGAGTTTATTTATTTATTTCCCACTGTGGTCAGATAGTCTGCCACAGTGTATTCTCGTTTTAGAGCCAGATAATATTGTCATTTGTTTAGATTTTTTGTTTGAGTTTCCAAATGTAATGTAATTTTGTTTTTGTTGCTTTATAATTTGGTTGATTCTAATTGCCATTGTTGGTATGTGGTTGTCCTGAGGCTGGATGGTGTTAGTGGGGGTTTGTGAACTGAGCCTCAGGACCAGCTGAGTGAAGGAACTCTTCACTGGGCTCAGCTCTTGCCATTGCAGGGCTGTTTTTTTAAAGATTTTTAGACTTTCTCTCTCTTGCTCTCTCTCTTCTTTCCCTCCTCTACCCTCTCTCTCTCTCTCTACAATGTGGTGGAGCGAGTGATGAAATGAATGCTACAGGGGGTGATAATCTTCATCTGATAAAAGGCTGTCTCCGTTTAGACGTTTAGACATGCTGCCACAGAGTGCATCGTGAGTTGATACAGCCTTCACATGTAAAATATCTCTCTCACTCTTCCCCTCCCCCTCTCTCCCCCTCCCTTTCTCTCTCCCTCTCTCCTTGTATTTCCCTCTCTGTTCCCTCTTTTCTCCATGTCTCCTCTCAATTTAATTTAAATGCAGTGTGCATTACATTACTCAGTTTACATTGCATTACTCAGTTTGTGTTACATTACTCAGTTTGTGTTACATTACACAGTTTGTGTTACATTACTCAGTTTGTGTTACATTACTCAGTTTACATTGCATTACTCAGTTTACATTACATTACTCAGTTTACATTGCATTACTCAGTTTACATTACATTACACAGTTTGTGTTACATTACTCAGTTTGTGTTACATTACACAGTTTGTGTTACATTACTCAGTTTGTGTTACATTACTCAGTTTACATTGCATTACTCCGTTTGTGTTACATTACTCAGTTTACATTACATTACTCAGTTTACATTGCATTACTCAGTTTACATTACATTACACAGTTTGTGTTACATTACACAGTTTGTGTTACATTACACAGTTTGTGTTACATTACTCAGTTTGTGTTACATTACTCAGTTTACATTACATTACTCAGTTTACATTACATTACTCAGTTTGTGTTACATTACTCAGTTTACATTGCATTACTCAGTTTACATTACATTACTCAGTTTACATTACATTACTCAGTTTGTGTTACATTACTCAGTTTGTGTTACATTACTCAGTTTGTGTTACATTACTCAGTTTACATTGCATTACTCAGTTTGTGTTACATTACTCAGTTTGTGTTACATTACACGGTTTGTGTTACATTACTCAGTTTACATTGCATTACTCAGTTTGTGTTACATTACTCAGTTTGTGTTACATTACACAGTTTGTGTTGCATTACACAGTTTGTGTTACATTACTCAGTTTGTGTTACATTACTCAGTTTACATTGCATTACTCAGTTTACATTGCATTACTCAGTTTACATTGCATTACTCAGTTTACATTACATTACACAGTTTGTGTTACATTACACAGTTTGTGTTACATTACTCAGTTTGTGTTACATTACTCAGTTTACATTGCATTACTCAGTTTACATTACATTACTCAGTTTACATTACATTACTCAGTTTGTGTTACATTACTCAGTTTGTGTTACATTACTCAGTTTACATTGCATTACACAGTTTGTGTTACATTCCTCAGTTTGTGTTACATACTCAGTTTGTGTTACATTACTCAGTTTACATTGCATTACTCAGTTTACATTACATTACTCAGTTTACATTACATTACTCAGTTTGTGTTACATTACTCAGTTTGTGTTACATTACTCAGTTTACATTGCATTACACAGTTTGTGTTACATTCCTCAGTTTGTGTTACATACTCAGTTTGTGTTACATTACTCAGTTTACATTGCATTACTCAGTTTACATTGCATTACTAAGTTTACATTGCATTACTCAGTTTACATTACATTACTCAGTTTACATTACATTACACAGTTTGTGTTACATTACTCAGTTTGTGTTACATTACTCAGTTTACATTGCATTACACAGTTTGTGTTACATTACTCAGTTTACATTGCATTACTCAGTTTACATTACATTACTCAGTTTACATTGCATTACTCAGTTTACATTACATTACACAGTTTGTGTTACATTACACAGTTTGTGTTACATTACTCAGTTTGTGTTACATTACTCAGTTTACATTGCATTACTCAGTTTACATTACATTACTCAGTTTACATTACATTACTCAGTTTGTGTTACATTACTCAGTTTGTGTTACATTACTCAGTTTACATTGCATTACACAGTTTGTGTTACATTACTCAGTTTGTGTTACATACTCAGTTTGTGTTACATTACTCAGTTTACATTGCATTACTCAGTTTACATTGCATTACTAAGTTTACATTGCATTACTCAGTTTACATTACATTACTCAGTTTACATTACATTACACAGTTTGTGTTACATTACTCAGTTTGTGTTACATTACTCAGTTTGTGTTACATTACTCAGTTTACATTGCATTACACAGTTTGTGTTACATTACTCAGTTTGTGTTACATTACTCAGTTTGTGTTACATTACTCAGTTTACATTGCATTACTCAGTTTACATTACATTACTCAGTTTACATTGCATTACTCAGTTTACATTACATTACACAGTTTGTGTTACATTACACAGTGTGTGTTACATTACTCAGTTTGTGTTACATTACTCAGTTTACATTGCATTACTCAGTTTACATTACATTACTCAGTTTACCTTACATTACTCAGTTTGTGTTACATTACTCAGTTTACATTGCATTACACAGTTTGTGTTACATTACTCAGTTTGTGTTACATTACTCAGTTTGTGTTACATTACTCAGTTTGCATTGCATTACTCAGTTTACATTGCATTACTCAGTTTACATTACATTACACAGTTTGTGTTACATTACTCAGTTTGTGTTACATTACTCAGTTTGTGTTACATTACTCAGTTTACATTGCATTACACAGTTTGTGTTACATTACTCAGTTTGTGTTACATTACTCAGTTTGTGTTACATTACTCAGTTTACATTACATTACTCAGTTTACATTGCATTACTCAGTTTACATTACATTACTCAGTTTACATTACATTACACAGTTTGTGTTACATTACTCAGTTTGTGTTACATTACTCAGTTTACATTGCATTACACAGTTTGTGTTACATTACTCAGTTTGTGTTACATTACTCAGTTTGTGTTACATTACTCAGTTTACATTACATTACTCAGTTTACATTGCATTACTCAGTTTACATTACATTACTCAGTTTACATTACATTACTCAGTTTGTGTTAGATTACTCAGTTTACATTGCATTACTAATTTTGCACTACATTACCCAGTGTCCCTCAGGTTATGACAGGCAAAGACATATTTTGCTGCTATTGGAGTCATTGGCCCTTCTCCTAGTATGATTTGAAATTTCTTCTTTTTTGTTAGGGAATATAAGTTTTTTGTAGAAGTAATGTTTTCTAATTTTTGAATATTTTCCACAGTGTAGGAGAAAGTACATCTCTGTTTCCACCTCTCCTGTCTTACAGTGACCACATATACGTGCATCTCTGTTTCCACCTCTCCTGTCTTACAGTGACCACATATACGTTCTTCTTTAGGTAACCATTTATTCCGGTGGGTACCCTCTTTCTCTCTCTCTCTCCACCCGAATGGTGACCCTAGTCAGATAATTGTAGAAAACTTTATTCTTTGTCTATTGCTACAATTCAGGCAGCCGAAGCTATATAATGCGGGATTATACATTAGATTTGTGCTGCCAGATGTTTCACTAACCCAGTAACCAAACTGGCCAACTTCAAACAATACTTTCAGTAAGTGCATTTGCTTTGGCCCACGCAGGTCAGTTACTGGAGGTGAGCAGAATATACAAATCATAATCTACCTGTTGCCCTAATTTATGGACCTAATTTATTGCTGCGGTTCTATGGAAGTTAGACAATTGTTCGACAAATAGAGGCAATGCAATCTTGTATGCACTTGAAATTTAAGTGGGTTTTGATATTGTGCATATTATTGGTACTTGTGTTCTGCAAACAGGAGGTCCAATCACCTGTCTGGATTAGAAACCCAGAACACTCAATAAAGGCAGTGGCATAGCGTGTACTCTTGTACTTCCTTATAAAGGTGACATAGCGTGTACTCTTGTACTTCCTTATAAAGGTGACATCACCTAATGTAACCCGTTCACTTTGCGAAAATAAGTCCACATTCAATAATACACGTTCCCTTACAATTTAATGAATGTAACTTTTTTTCTTATAGTTGCAAAGCCTTAAAAGGTCTAACTCATCAAAGAAAAATGTGAAAAGTTGCTTCATTCTGTTCAAATCTTTATCACAACCCGTTAAAATGTAAAACACCGTCGCCATGGCAGCCTGTCTCCTCACAACACTGACATGTTACGAAAGCGTAACTCACCCATAAGCAAAATACACATTCAATTACAGCGAAACCTGTATGTCCACGTTGCCCTGGGAAACATAACTAGCTCACGTCAACCGAGGGTTGAAACTGCTTCATAATGTGTCCATTAGCAGTGCTACTGTCCCTGATTCACTCATTTCAATCTTTGTGATTTCCTGTGGAGAGCGCAATCTTTTCTTTGGCTCAATCAAGCAAATGATTGACAACTAATTTCAGGGCTATACATTATCACTCTGATAATCACTCTGCCATCACTAGCTAAACCATTGTACAATGTGTGCATGACTATATTGTACCGTTATAGTATTTTTTTTTTTTTTGGAGAAACAACTTTTCTGAACTTCTCTGACTGACAGGGGCTCTCAAAAAAATTGTGCAGGGATGGGGTGTCCTGGGGTGGTGGGGCCCAAAATCCCTGTCGGTTCCCCGAGCCTGTGGATCCATCTGGGGGCTGGGTGAAAAACAGAAACTGGGCTTTGGGAGTGAGAAGACACACATGGTGAACACCTATTCCCTGACCCACTGTGAGTCAGGAGGAATGCTGGAAACGTCAGCCGTGAGGGGCCACATTTACGCACAATAGCTGATGAAAATATTGCAGGTTTTTTCTTTCACCGTTAAGTAAATCTGACAGCTCTTTGTTGTTGTAGTAGAGGGAGAAAATTCTGAGTGATGACATTAAGCAAAAACAGTCCTTAATCACTCTTACACTGACAGTGCAGGGAACAGACCCCTGAAGATTATTTGCGGTAGCATGCCAAATTTGCCAAGCGCAAAATCAAATCTATTATGCTAAGATCATTGTGCCCTGATAATTTCTCATTCAGTCTCATCCATTTCTGTCACTTTCTCTTAGCAAATATTTCAGAAGAATTTAAAAAAGTAAATTACTTTTAAAAACAGGAGGGGTGGGTTGTTTGAATATGTGTGGAAAGTAGACTAGCCTAAATAAAATAGTGATTTTTTTATATTGCTGGATGTTAGAGCATATATGTGAAGAATAAAATGAATAATTTTCCATTTTCTTTCTACAGGGTCTCAATGCAACATAGAGTTGAGGAGATGAGGGGGTAACGTTAGCAGAGAGTGTTCAGTTTTCTGTGTGAAAACTGGCTGTGTAGTCTAACAAAGTGTAACTTCTAATGACGCTTATACTGGCTATCAGTTTTCCCTTCTGTACCAAGAAGTGCGGTTGCAGTTACCGGCAGCAGGGTTTTTATGGTGAGTTTGTGTTGCTGTAGATACTTTTACTTTAAGTGCTGTTCCTGTTCAGGATAAATCTCGCCCTTTCCACTTCGTGGAGAAGGTGTCTTTTCTCCCACTTCATGACAGACCTTTAGTCGCAGAGACAATATTACTGTCATTCGCCAACCTTCTATGAGTAATGCTGGAGAACTGCTCTTTCTGTGACCTCTGTCCTCTGAGGTTCTCACAACAAACTTTTACATACACGCCTACGTCGTCTTCCTTTGAATATTTACACGGAACATTTGCATCACTGGTCCACACAAGGTCCCCGCCAGCTAATTCCGCATGGAGATTTGAGATTAGACGGACTTGAGAGTTAAAATCACCAAAAGCACATGGTAGAGCTTCCACCAGACGGGCTTTTAAAAACACTCATGTTCTGGCTGCCCTACGGAGCATTTCAGAACTTTTAATCACGCGTGTTCCCAAGCGCCCTCTTCCCTCTCTTAGGGCTGTTTCCATGTCCCACGCAGAAGCCGCCACGCCCTCAGACAGAGTCTTTCTCAATCACTCTTTGTTCTTTTCTCTTGATTTATTTACCAGGGGCATCGTAAAAATGTTGAATTGTTGATTTTCTTAAACCTAAACTGAAGACACATTTTTCCTCTTTATTTTCATTTTACACTTTGTATAATATAGTCCTTATTTATACATTTACAGACTGTGTTTTGACTGCTGGCTCACACAGAACTCACAGAATCGACTTGGCGCGACTCTGGAATCAATAAAATGCAGGGGAAACAAACAGGCCGAGCGTGGTGGGATCTGCCAGAGTGTCTAATGATCCTGCACAGATCCTGTCGTGCTGGAAGGGCTGCGTGCTTCCAAAATCACACCGAGCACAACGACACTCCTAATTGCCTCTTAATTATTATGGCTTAAAGCGGTACTGTACATTCCAGTCAACGACTGTAATGGAACTCTTGGGCGCTACCTCAAGTGATGCCCAGAGCAGTGAGCTCGTGAGATTTATATCTGAGATAATCCAGTAAGGGGGAGCCGTTCTTCCCAATAATCTGTGTGTTACATATTGCAATGGGCTGTACAACATCAGAGCTAAACCCTCTATGAAAACCAAAAGAACGGAGTAGCTCTCACTATTAAAAATAACTTTGGTTCCTCTTTCAACATTGCTTACATTTTTGTTTTTAAAAGGCCTTTGTTTATAAACACACAGGAGCTGTGCATTGTGGGACTGCTGGCTCCATGGCTTCAGAGAGTGCCCTTTGTGAAGAAGCAGTTGGCTGTTCACTGTATCCAGGGGTGTGGTTTTAAAAGTCACTAATTTGATTTGAAACTAAGGCATTCAGCTGAATGTAAAATGCATTCATGCAAATCAATGACCATGAAAACCACACCCCTTCATGAGGGAGACAGCCATCCCATAATAATGCATTGCTCAGATGTGTTACTAAACCAAGGTCACAGCACTTTTAAAAGCAAGAAAACAAGCAAAAAAAATACAAATGAGAAATGTTTCATTGTATAGATTTTTTTACAGTGTAGGTTTCTTTGAATCAGGTATTTACCTTTTTCAATGTGAAGTATTTACCTGTTATGTTTTGAGTACCCTGTAGCTTCTAAGACATTCATTTCAGGATTACATTCATGTATTTGTGGATGTAGACTGAATAAAACAATAACAAGCTTATCTCTGTTCTTCTATTCGGAGTTTAAGAGTACTCTTGGGAAATAAAATGAACGTGAGCACACAATGTAAGCCTGAATGTCTATACAGGAAGAATATTGATGAAATACAAACCCCGAAAAACAAAATGGGCAGAGGAAAACGTAATCACCTGTGGGGTTTTTCCTACTCCTGGCAGGGCAGAAGGGGGGTTGATTACTCAAGGCTATCACGAGAAACCTGAGAATGTGCTAAACCATTTAAAGAGGCAGCGGCCAATCAGGTTATTCAGCTCACACCAGGCCACAGACTTGTCAACGCTCTGTGGGCTGCATGAGCATCACTTCTCTTCCAAGTCTGGGTCTGGCCACGTGTGACACAGTTGCTATTACTCGCTGCATGCTGATTGGCCATTTCCATTTGCTAAAAGAAAAGCCAAACGGCACATATCCGTTGCAGGAAGTGTCTTTTTCTTCAGCTCCGCGAGCGCTGAGCGCAGCTAGCATTCGCCTATTAGAGCCAATCAGGAGCAGCTTGCAGCTAGCATTCGCCTATTAGAGCCAATCAGGAGCAGCTTGCAGCTAGCATTCGCCTATTAGAGCCAATCAGGAGCAGCTTGCAGCTAGCATTCGCCTATTAGAGCCAATCAGGAGCAGCTTGCAGCTAGCATTCGCCTATTAGAGCCAATCAGGAGCAGTTTGCAGCATGCCAGAGTTTAGCAAATAGACACTGCAGCGCTCGGCTCAGGGCAGAATCTTTCACCAACTATTTAGCATTCTCTGGACAGCTGATCCTCATCTCGAATGCCTCGCCGCGACGGTCCGCTGCACTGTCCACATGCAGAACCTTTTCAAAAGAAGAAATCTGCGCCGACGAAGGACCGCTGGTGGGCCGCTTTACGATTGTAAACTAGAAAGGATCAGGAAGCGCGGTTTTGCGTTTATTTGAGATCGCCATTGTCTGAGGTCATATCTGACATTTAAAACAAAAAAAAAGAGCTTTTATTCAAAAGCTATCTGATTGGACGAAACAGGATGAGAAAAGAGGCCGGTTTCCCACAGTGACGTCTGTGTGCTGTGAAAGCATTTCCACAGTCTTGCGGTCACCTAATACCCTCAGCTATTACCTACCCAGAAGTCTCCTGTGGAGATGGGGTCGTAAGAGCCTCCCAGGTCCAGCTCACAGACGTAAGCAGAGTCCCTGAGCATGCTCTGAATCACCAGGGCCTGGCACAGGCCATTGTGTTTGTGGGGGATTCTCCTGGGCGGTGAACAATAATCTGATAATTGCATTGGAAAAGGAAGTTTCCCCAGTTTACACTCCCACGCAGCCTTAGTTTCTCAGCACGTAACTAGGTGAAACCCTGCTTCCTCCTCACTTACGGAAAGATGTCATCAGATATGGAAATTCCCCAGAAAATGTACCAATTGAAAAACAGATCCACAGTTATGAGTTTTTACAGTTTTTTTATTTATAATTTTTTTTGATGCTAGATGTACTGTAACTGTTTTCTTGATGTAGCTCAAAAACGCTTCTCTTTATATTGATCTTTTAAACTTATAGTTAGATATCACTGCCCTCATTTTCCACAGGTTCGCACTAGATTATTCCACTAGTCAAAAATTTCTGATTGCCTTTTCGCTAAGATCAAGTAGAACATGATTATGGCTGATTGCCTTTTCGCTAAGATCAAGCACAAAATGGCTGATTGCCTTTTCGCTAAGATCAAGCACAAAATGGCTGATTGCCTTTTCGCTAAGATCAAGCACAAAATGGCTGATTGCCTTTTCGCTAAGATCAAGCACAAAATGGCTGATTGCCTTTTCGCTAAGATCAAGCAGAACATGTCTAATTGCTTGTTTTCTGAATTGCTTGTGTGTTGAATCACTCAGATAAACATTTGAAAAAGAGGACTGGCTCATAATAGTTCATACGTGGTCATTAAACATTTTGTCAATGTGTCCTGTTTGTTCACAATATTTAGTTTTTCTGTGAAGCTTATGTATCACATGGAATGAATCATGAAAAAATAAACACTTGGGGCCTGATTTACTAAGACCTTTAGTGGCCGCAAAAACCTTTAGCACACGCAAAACTAATAACACAACCAATGATTTGTGCAAAACAAATACCGTGATCAATCATTTGTCATGTTATTGGTTTTGCATGTGGTAAAAGGTTTTGCACACGCTAAAGGTCTTAATAAATCAAGCCCTTGGAATTCATACAACAGTAAACATTTGTCAATGTCTGATTCATGTAAGAATGTATGCAGTGACTAAACAGCGGGGACACTGCACAGCAATAGAATATTCTAGAAGGTAGGTATAGAAATTATTATAAAATAAAATAAAAGATTAGATATAGTTTTTGTGAAACAAACAAAAGTAAAATTGGCCAATAGTGGACTATTGGGTAGATCATCCTGTCGATTGGGTTTAACCCTTTAAGGTGTAAGAGCACAAATATGTGAATAGAATGTTCTTAAAGCTGCACTATGCAGGGTGTTTTGCCTCGCTGTGGTCCGGTGTTTACAATCCTCCTCAGTGCTTAACTCCGCCCACTCACCTCAAGAACAAAGCATAATGTCAAAGAGGTGAGGTGATCAGAGACACACTATATGACCAAAAGTATGTGGGCACCCCTTGGTCTGGGGCTGTTTTTCATGGTTCAGGCTAGACCCCATAGTTCCAGTGAAGGCAAATCTTAACACTACTGCATACAATGACATTCTAGATGATTCTGGGCTTCCAACTTTGTGGCAACAGTTTGGGGAAGGCCCTTTGCTGTTTCAGAATGACAACGCCCCCGTGCACAAAGCGAGGTCCATACAGAAATGGTTTGTCGAGATCGGTATGGAAGCACTTGACTGGCCTGCACAGAGCACTGACCTCGACCACATCAAACACCATTGGGATCAATTGGAAAGCCAACTGTGAGCCAGGCCTAGTAGCCCCACATTAGTGCCCGACCTCACTAATGCTCTTCTGACTGAGTGGAAACAAATCCACGCAGCAATGTTCCAACATCTAGTGGAAAGCCCTCCCAGGAGAGTGGAGGCTGTGGGGACCAACTCCATATTAATGCCCATAATTTTGGATGTTGGATGAGCAGGTGTCCATATACCTTTGGCCATGTAGTGTATATTGAAAATAATTTTTTTAGCAACATACACCATATGGATGATACCAGTGATTATCATGTTCAAACGATCTTTATGTTATAAGTGCACGTTGTAGGAACATCATTACTGTAAAGGTAGCTGCTCCCTAATGCAGTTTTTCCTTGTTCAGTATTTAGCTATTCTGAACATTCATTTAGAACTGGGATGTAAAGATAGAATCTTGTGTGGAATAAGTAACATTAGCAGGCCATATCTGGTCTAATATAGCGAGCTAATAACCTTGTACAGTGAATGACCTTTTCAAGAAGTTATTTGTATATAATACATTTATCTTTTTTTGGAAAAAAAGAATTACATACAAAAGGTACCCGACTTTGGCCGTCTAGCTATGTAATTTAGTTAGCTGGATTGCGAGAGGAAACGTTACAACAGAAAACACACCAATTCTGCATCACAATTTCATTTCCTTGGTGAACTTCAGCCATCGCCATTGAGGAAACGCAATTCCAAGGTTGATTCTGGTTTTTGAACAAGCCCTGTCGGCTTGTCATTTCGCTTCACTGTGGCCTACTTGTGCTTGTTTACCCCAGCCATTGCAGTAGCTAGCTAGCCACAAACACTCTGCTGAAACCTGCTCCCACCACACAGGTTCCATAGCCAACCCCCACACACACACAAAACGAGTATCACGCCCAGAAACATCTTACAATAATAAATACAGTCAGAGGAGGACGGATTCTGCAAATATGCCAGTACATCATAGATATGACTGAGCATAGTTATTTAAGTAATATCACACGAGAGGGAACGTTGATGCTGAAAGTGTGAACACTCACGTGGCCTGCTCTCCTGAGTGTGGTGATAGAGAGGTTTGGTTATTAGTGCAGTGAAATCTGCATCATGGCTGAGAGAGAGATAGAGTCATATTAAATCCTGTGGACATCCCTAAGACATTTCCCTCCGCCCTTTACACCAACAGAATCAGCCACAAACAGCTCAGGCATGGGTACATTGCTTTATAATTTGGAGACATTATCTGGAATCTGGAATGTTTTTAAAGTTATATATATTTTTGGGGCTTTTCAGCTTTATTGGATAGCACAGTGTAGAGACAGGAAGAATGGGAGTGAGAGAAAGAGGGAGAGACAGCCAGATTCAATCCGCCGACGTCACGGATCGCAATGAGCCTGTGGGTGGTGCTCTTACAGGCTACACCACCAAGACACCCCCCTGGAATCACATTTAGCTTAAACATGTAAAGGAAATAAACTATAAAAAGCAAGAATGCATGTCATATTGCAGAAATACTGGTAATTTGGTCTTACACATCATTTTGAGTGTTTAGACACACCTGATCTATCAAATATGCATACAACTCGCATATGCAATATTTAGTATCAACTAGAACATACTGTCCTACTTGTATGCTTTGAAGTTTGTACTGCACAGTAAATGTCACCCAGTTTGCAAAGTTTCAGTTCTGAAAGTTAGATTTTCTCATCAGCAACTCGAAGAGCTGCAGGAACGCAGCGACACTGGCCTCCAGAAGTGACTCAGGGAAAATCACTCAAGTTGGCCTTTGTGTGGTTTTTTCCCTTGGAAAATGACCTGTGACTAATTGCGAGGCTTTCGTAATGTAGCAATCTCTGGCAGCTGCTGACTCAAATGCCTGCTTATATTGGGTGCATCCAGTCGTGCTGGAAATCTGGTAATTAGCACAGTGCTAACTGGAACATGACAAAAGTTAGCCCAGTGGTTCCCAAACTTTCTCAGTCAGGTCCCCCCCTCCATTCAGATTCTAGGATTTGGCAGGACTAAGAGATATCATCCATTATTATCCAACATTATCCAGCACTAGGCCAGTCAGATCAAGCTTCTAGGGGTTGGCAGAACTAAGAGATATCATCCATTATTATCCAACATTATCCAGCACTAGGCCAGTCAGATCAAACTTCTAGGGGTTGGCAGAACTAAGAGATATCATCCATTATTATCCAACATTATCCAGCACTAGGCCAGTCAGATCAAGCTTCTAGGGGTTGGCAGAACTAAGAGATATCATCCATTATTATCCAACATTATCCAGCACTAGGCCAGTCAGATCAAACTTCTAGGATTTGGTAGGACTAAGAGATATCATCCATTATTATCCAACATTATCCAGCACTAGGCCAGTCAGATCAAACTTCTAGGATTTGGCAGAACTAAGAGATATCATCCATTATTATCCAACATTATCCAGCACTAGGCCAGTCAGATCAAGCTTCTGGTGTTTGGCAGGACTAAGAGATATCATCCATTATTATCCAACATTATCCAGCACTAGGCCAGTCAGATCAAGCTTCTGGTGTTTGGCAGGACTAAGAGATATCATCCATTATTATCCAACATTATCCAGCATTTAGCCAGTCAAATCAAGCTTCTAGGGTTTAGCAGGACTAAAAGATATCATCATGAAATATCATCAGAAATCACATGACCTATGTGGTTAAAATGCTTTTTCAACTCAAACCCTAAAATTCTATTGTCATTTACAGTTTAATCCTGTTGCTTTGTTACAGTTTAATCCCATTGCTTTGTTATAGTTTAATCCTGTTGCTTTGTTACAGTTCAATCCCATTGCTTTGTTACAGTTTAATCCCGTTGCTTTGTTACAGTTTAATCATGTTGCTTTGTTTTAGTTTAATCATGTTGCTTTGTTACAGTTCAATCTCATTGCTTTGTTACAGTTCAATCCTGTTGCTTTGTTACAGTTTAATCCCATTGCTTTGTTACAGTTTAATCTCATTGCTTTGTTACAGTTCAATCTCATTGCTTTGTTACAGTTCAATCCCGTTGCTTTGTTACAGTTTAATCTCATTGCTTTGTTACAGTTCAATCTCATTGCTTTGTTACAGTTCAATCCCGTTGCTTTGTTACAGTTTAATCCAATTGCTTTGTTACAGTTTAATCCCGTTGCTTTTTTACAGTTCAATCCCGTTGCTTTGTTACAGTTTAATCCCGTTGCTTTGTTACAGTTCAATCCCGTTGCTTTGTTACAGTTCAATCCTGTTGCTTTGTTACAGTTTAATCCCATTGCTTTGTTACAGTTTAATCCCGTTGCTTTGTTACAGTTCAATCCTGTTACTTTGTTACAGTTTAATCCCGTTGCTTTGTTACAGTTTAATCATGTTGCTTTGTTTTAGTTTAATCCCGTTGCTTTGTTACAGTTTAATCATGTTGCTTTTTTACAGTTCAATCCCGTTACTTTGTTACAGTTTAATCATGTTGCTTTGTTACAGTTTAATCCCGTTGCTTTGTTACAGTTTAATCCCGTTGCTTTGTTACAGTTTAATCATGTTGCTTTGTTACAGTTTAATCCCATTGCTTTGTTACAGTTTAATCCCATTGCTTTGTTACAGTTCAATCCCGTTGCTTTGTTACAGTTTAATCCAATTGCTTTGTTACAGTTTAATCCCGTTGCTTTTTTACCATTCAATCCCGTTGCTTTGTTACAGTTTAATCCCGTTGCTTTGTTACAGTTCAATCCCGTTGCTTTGTTACAGTTCAATCCTGTTGCTTTGTTACAGTTTAATCCCATTGCTTTGTTACAGTTTAATCCCGTTGCTTTGTTACAGTTCAATCCTGTTACTTTGTTACAGTTTAATCCCGTTGCTTTGTTACAGTTTAATCATGTTGCTTTGTTTTAGTTTAATCCCGTTGCTTTGTTACAGTTTAATCATGTTGCTTTGTTACAGTTTAATCCCGTTGCTTTGTTACAGTTTAATCATGTTGCTTTGTTACAGTTTAATCCCGTTGCTTTGTTACAGTTTAATCCCGTTGCTTTGTTACAGTTTAATCATGTTGCTTTGTTACAGTTTAATCCCGTTGCTTTGTTACAGTTTAATCCCGTTGCTTTGTTACAGTTTAATCATGTTGCTTTGTTACAGTTTAATCCCGTTGCTTTGTTATAGTTCAATCATGTTGCTTTGTTACAGTTCAATCCCGTTGCTTTGTTACCGTTTAATCATGTTGCTTTGTTACAGTTGAATCCCGTTGCTTTTTTACAGTTGAATCCCATTGTTATGAACAACTGCCCACCCATGACAAACATTTGCATAATCATGAGAATTTAAATGAATAATCAGTTTATTGTGAAATTCATTAGAATTGCGACTAGATTATGACATGAAGGATGACAGGATTTTTTATGTTGCATATTTGATGCGTTTTGGTATTATACATGTAAAATTAATGAGTTTAATTATAAATTGAATTATATATTCCGATCTTTAATGAATTAGTCTCATTACATAATTTTATGTAATTAACTTTTTAATCGTGAAAATCTTTCTTCCTTGACCATTTACTATTATATATTATGGCTTAATTATCTCTTGAGGCTATGCACCTAATTACCATATACTATTAAGTAGTCTGCGTGATTGTTTTATCTACAGGAAGAAATGAACAGTATAGAGAGAACTGTTGTGAAGCAAATGTGCATCATAAAGTACACACTAGATAGTTTGTCGTGTGTTTGCTACTTAAAAATCATGCAATGAAAAATCAGTATCAGAAACATAAAATGAACATAACATAAAACTTCAATCATCACCCAATTTTATATTTATGGAGTTTATATGACAACACATGCTGTACACTTGTGTCCTGTCTCCAAATGGCCTTTTAGTCCTCTTAACCAATGAAACATGTGTGCAGTTAAACTCAGTCAGCTTTTAGTCCTCTTAACCAATGAAACATGTGTGCAGTTAAACTCAGTCAGCTTTTAGTCCTCTTAACCAATGAAACATGTGTGCAGTTAAACTCAGTCAGCTTTTAGTCCTCTTAACCAATGAAACATGTGTGCAGTTAAACTCAGTCAGCTTTTAGTCCTCTTAACCAATGAAACATGTGTGCAGTTAAACTCAGTCAGCTTTTAGTCCTCTTAACCAATGAAACATGTGTGCAGTTAAACTCAGTCAGCTTTTAGTCCTCTTAACCAATGAAACATGTGTGCAGTTAAACTCAGTCAGCTTTTAGTCCTCTTAACCAATGAAACATGTGTGCAGTTAAACTCAGTCAGCTTTTAGTCCTCTTAACCAATGAAACATGTGTGCAGTTAAACTCAGTCAGCTTTTAGTCCTCTTAACCAATGAAACATGTGTGCAGTTAAACTCAGTCAGCTTTTAGTCCTCTTAACCAATGAAACATGTGTGCAGTTAAACTCAGTCAGCTTTTAGTCCTCTTAACCAATGAAACATGTGTGCAGTTAAACTCAGTCAGCTTTTAGTCCTCTTAACCAATGAAACATGTGTGCAGTTAAACTCAGTCAGCTTTTAGTCCTCTTAACCAATGAAACATGTGTGCAGTTAAACTCAGTCAGCTTTTAGTCCTCTTAACCAATGAAACATGTGTGCAGTTAAACTCAGTCAGCTTTTAGTCCTCTTAACCAATGAAACATGTGTGCAGTTAAACTCAGTCAGTTAGAGATATACTGAATCACTACCGCATCACATTGGCTCAACAACCATTTTCTTCACAAAACCAAATCAAATGAAATCTGTCCAGGATAACACAGTGCTGTCTCTGCTTGGGACTTCTCCAAATAAAGGTACTATGGAGGCTGGTAAACCCAATGTATATTCTGGCACGAATAAATGTTGTACCCAATGCGCCAAGGCCCGTACAAATCTGGCTGATATGTCACACTGCCTGGCCTGAACCATTTATCCATATTACACTGCATTACATTAGAGATACAGGTGCGCTTACGTGGCCTGGCTTATGATGCAGGAAAACAGGTACAGGTGCTCTTACCTGATTTACATGATGAATAACATCACACCAGGCTAACAACATAACATCAGACCAGTAAGTATACATGTAACCTCACCCAAGCAATAATGCAAATGAACCAAAATACAAATCCTGACTGCCATTCAAATTACATCCATAATAAAACCCTAAAAAACCTAAAACCATCAAACATGGTGTAAGCTGAATTAGTACGAACGAACGGTAGGAGAGTTTTTGGGTGGGGACGGGGCGGGGTCCAAGGTACAGTCTGAAGAGATGAGTCTTCAGTTTGCATCTGAAAATTAGCAACAATTCTGTGGTTCTTACTAAAGTCTTTGGGCAAACCTTCTACCCTGAGTACTCATATCTCGTGAGGGTCACACTAGATAGAGATGAAGTTGTTGCGCGATAGAGATGAGGTTGTTGCACGATAGAGATGAGGTTGTTGCGCGTGTGTTTTTTTAGGCTTGGGACAGAATTATTCTGGCTTCGAAATCTACCTCTCGCCCTCTCGTCACACTCATATTGGCTATAATTAAGAAAACATACCTTCAAAAGATTTACTGAAACATTTGCTCTACTTGGAAAACAGTTGGTGGTGTATTTTGGCTTCAGGGCAATATGAGTGTTACTTGGTGCTATGCCCCGTGTGACATCACATGAGGCCACCCAGGAACTAAACATGTCCATTCCTGTGGCGTTTCTTCTTCTTTCATTTTTACGGTAAATGAAGGGCAGGCAAGAGGGGGTTGGGGGTGAGAACAAGGTTCCCCCCGAAGGCACAGAACATATTGCCAAACTGGTCTTAGCAATCCTTTTGTTGAAGACGAGAAACATTCTAACGTACTGGTTTTGCATGTGCTGGCCTTCAGCCAGCCAGTCAATTAATTCATTAATTATGGAGGCAATCATTCGCATTTAATGAATCAAGCCATTCATTTTGTTTAGGGCCACTCAATATGGTGTTCCTGCAGAGCTTTGCAAAGCTCAACAAGCTATTTTTTGGGTTTCCCAGTAACACAGCCCATTAAGTTACATGCATTGAGCCATGCATTGATGTGTCCCTATACTTCCAGGACTGACTGTGATTGGACCTGGAGTCCAGCAGGGTGACCTGTGATTGGCTATAGTGCAGCAGGGTGACCTGTGATTGGCTATAGTGCAGCAGGGTGACCTGTGATTGGCTGCTGCCCACGAAGGGGAGGCTTTAGTTTGCAGATTTTCTTCAAATTCCCTCAACGCAGTCTTTCCAGAAATGGAACAATATTTTTTGAAAATGTAATAATAAACATATTTCACAGACATACCATTTAATATACACTGCTCAAAAAATGAAGGGAACACTTAACCATCACAGTATAACACCAAGTCAATTAAACCAAACCGGTCATGCTGGATGATGTTGCGGGCAGCATAACATTCGCCACGCGTCTCCAGACTCTTTCACGTCTGTCACATGTGCTCAGTGTGAACCTGCTCTCATCTGTGAAGAGAACGGGGCGCCAATGGCGAACCTGCCAATTCTGGTGTTCTCTGGAAAATGCCAATCGAGCTGCACGGTGCTGGGCTGTGAGCACAGGTCCCACTACAGGACGTCGGGCCCTCATGCCACCCTCATGGAGTCTGTTTCTGACAGTTTGGTCAGAAACATGCACACGAGTAGCCCGCTGGGCAGCTGTGGCTCAGGAGGTAGAGCGGGTCGTCCGCTGATCGCAGGGTTGGTGGTTCGATCCCTGGCTCCTCCTGTCCACATGTCGAAGTGTCCTTGGGCAAGACACTGAACCCAAAATTGCTCCCAATGAGCAGGCTAGCGCCTTGCATGGTGGCTGCCGCCATTGGTGTGTGAATGTGTGTGTGAACGGGTGAGTGAGAGGCCATTGTAAAGCGCTTTGGATAAAGGCGCTATATAAGTGCAGTCCATTTTGTAGGGCTCTGCTCCTCCTGTTTCTCCTCGCACAAAGGAGCAGATACCGGTCCTGCCGCTGGGTTGTTGCCCTTCTACGGCTCTGTCCAGCTCTCCTCGTGTAATGGCCCGTCTCCCGGTATCTCCTCCACGCTCTTGAGACTGTGCTGGGAGACACATGGTCTTAGACATAAACATGGTCCCCTTCAGATTCAAACTTATCTCGTACGGCCAGCAGACTTTCCTTTATTCAGCTGCAGTACTGTGGAACCGCCTGCCCAGCAGCATTAAACAGGCCCCTAGCTTAACTAGCTTTCAGAAGTCTGTACGAACATGGCTATCGGTGTAGGAAAGAGAGGGTAGGGGATTGTTCTTTTTCTTTTTTTCTTTTATTATCTATAGTTAGGATGTTTTATGGGGAGTAAATTAATTTTTAATGTTTTATGATGATATATGTTTTTATGTTGATGTCTGTCCTGTCTCCCAATATCAGGGACCATGATGGAAATAAGTGCTTGCACTTTATCATGTTTTTATCCCTTGGAAGATGTCTTGTTTATTCCACAATAAAATCAATCAATCAATCAATCAGTCACCAGCAAAGCAACCCCACACCATCACACACATCCCCCCACACCATCACACACACACACACACACACACACACCCTCCATGCTTCACAGTGGGAACGGTGAAGTTCTAAATGAAAACTATTTGTTGGGGGTGCATTTCAAAAACATGTATTTCTGTTTTGGAAAGAAATTCATACACAGGCATCAACTTCACAATTTCTATTTGTCTAAGAAGAAAAAACATTCAAGCATTTAAGTGTAAGCCTTTAGATCAAAATGTCTCTAAGATAATGAGAAAGATGCAGTCAACCAACTGTGTCCAAACTTTTGACTGTTACTGTATATACACAACATCTACGTTCTGCAGTGTAGCATAATAGTGAGGTTGTAGGTTTGAGTCCCAGGTATGGCACTGCCGTTGTACTCGTTGAAGTACTTAACCTGAATTGCTTCTGTAAATATCCAGCTGTCTTAATGGATTGTACATAAAGAATATAGCTCTTTATGTCACACTGGATCAGAACATTTGTTCAACGGCTAAAATTGAAATCTATGAAGTTTCAAAATAATGCGCACATTGTGGTGGTTCCAAATTCATCTCTGCCCCTCTCTGTCCCTCTCTACCACTCTCTGTCCCTCTCTGTCTCTTTCTACCCCTTTCTGCCCCTCTCTGTCCCTCTCTACCCCTCTCTGTTTTACAGACCAATGTATATTCCTGCATATTTCTACTTGAGCTTATTAAAGTCCTCTCTTGCCCATTTTTTAATTTGTCATTCAGAAAGCTGTCTGACAGAAAATAATTATAATTATCTGTTAAAAAATGTTTTTTAATTTTTGTATGAAGGGGACTTTACTCATATTAGGAACATCAACAAATTGATACATTTTGTCTGAGTCTTTCATGCAATGAGATGTATTTATTTTCAAAAAATAAAATCTAATACCATTTCAGGTGATATTCATATCATTCATATTTAATAACATCTCACTACAGACTATGTCTGGCCACTCCTTACCTTAACCTTGCCCTTAGAATTTTTAAATTATCATTTATTGAATGAATATCAATTTTCTCCCAGTCCAGGTTGTACCACCAGCCCCAACGGAATGGATCCATTACCACAACTTCAACCATCAGTTCCGACAGGGCTTTCCCCCTCTTCTGACTGCAGTACCTCCAATCAACCAGAGGAGGCACTGTTGTGTAAAGAGGTAGATGATACTCTCCCTCCCTCCAGGACGATGTAATGAGTAGCCTAGTCGTGCATCAGCATGCCAGACTGCACTGAGAATGACTGCTTTTTACTGAACATGCGACCAGAGATCTCTTATAGGTTCGAGACCATGTAGCATTGGGCCAGCAGTGTAGTATGATCGTAATGAGGCTGGAGTTGAAACTGGGCCGTGTTGCAGGTAAGGTAGGGTACTGCTGTTGAGCCTTTGATCTCAATGCGTCAGTAAATATCCAGCCGTATAAAAGGATTGTGTGTAGGGTGTGCTAAGTCACTCGTGGATAAAGCTGTTTGCTAAATGCCTTCATGAAGAATAGTATGAGGAAATGAGGACTCAATTTTGTCAACATAAAAGTCCAATTAAGCCAGAAGTAGCAGATCAGCTGAAATTACACTCCACATGCATGGACATAAAAATGAGCAAAATAAAACAAATTTAACAAGATCAGATGTCCGTTATACCTGTGGCCATCATTATTAATCAAGTAGTATTCATAGTGGCCATATTACAACATCTGATCATATATGAGATCACTGGTCATTTCAGAGTCAGGAGTGATATCTCAATATATCACTGTGTAACACCTCTATGTACACAGCTTTAAGACATGTATTTATTCCATTACTCTTCACTTACTCAAAGAGTAGTAACAGATGTGTAACACCACTATGTACACAGCTTTATTACATGTATTTATCCAATTACTCGTCCTTTACTCAAAAAGTAGTAACATATGTGTAACACCTCTATGTACACAGCTTTATTAAATGTATTTATCCAATTACGCAAAAAGAAAGGAAAAAGAAACATATTAGTTTTATTACATATTATGAAAGCCTAGAGTAATTGACCACGTTTTTATAAATTAGAACTTTATTATTATTATTAATTTTATTTTAATTAATGAGATACATCTTCCCCCAAAAAATTATTTATTTATTGCAACATCCATGTACTATTTTTTATTATATCACATGCAGACAATAATGAATAAATGGGCGATAGTGCCACACTTTTCTAATCTATGCCATTGAAAAAGTCTCACTTATGTGCCAAATGGCCTTGTTTGTGAAAGAGAGTATGAGGGACCAGGGTTTATTCTCTCATGTAAGGTCTCTATACATTCTTCCTCACAGGGCGCTGGATGGAAACAGTTGCAGCTTCTCTAATGAACACAGATATGTCAAAGGCCAGTTTGTTTTGGCATGAAAGGGGATTTAAAAATAAAAATAAAAACATTGGAGTTAGCCATGGCAACAACAAAACACAGCAAGACTATATTGACTAACTTTGGACACCAGGCGTTTGCTAGTTGCGTTACCAGGGGCGTTACTAGGAGTAAAACGACATGGTTTCACTGTGTGTTTTTTTACGGGGAGACGTCCATACTTTGCGGAGTATTAGGCAACGGCCGGAGATAAAACTTGGAAAGCGGCTGGCGTGTCAGGTTGCTGTGAACGAGAGAGTCTGCTACACACCTGTCTGCCCGGTCAGGGCGGGAGAGTATCAGGTGACCAGGGAGAAAATCTGACCCCTCCCCTCCCACCACTCTTCCATTAAGAGAGAGGGCTGCAGATACTGCCAGCTGGAATCTCTATCTATGGGCCTGTGTTAGGATCCCTGCTACTGAGCACAGCGCAGACATAATCCTGGCCTGTGTTAGGATCCCTGCTACTGAGCACAGCACAGCCATAATCCTGGCCTGTGTTAGGATCCCTGCTACTGAGCACAGCACAGCCATAATCCTGGCCTGTGTTAGGATCCCTGCTACTGAGCACAGCACAGCCATAATTCTGGCCTGTGTTAGGATCCCTGCTACTGAGCACAGCGCAGACATAATCCTGGCCTGTGTTAGGATCCCTGCTACTGAGCACAGCACAGCCATAATCCTGGCCTGTGTTAGGATCCCTGCTACTGAGCACAGCACAGCCATAATCCTGGCCTGTGTTAGGATCCCTGCTACTGAGCACAGCACAGCCATAATCCTGGCCTGTGTTAGGATCCCTGATACTGATCGCAGCACAACCATAATTCTGGCCTGTGTTAGGATTCCTGCTACTGAGCACAGCACAACCATAATTCTGGCCTGTGTTAGGATTCCTGCTACTGAGCACAGCACAACCATAATCCTGGCCTGTGTTAGGATCCCTGATACTGATCACAGCACAGCCATAATTCTGGCCTGTGTTAGGATTCCTACTACTGAGCACAGCACAGCCATAATCCTGGCCTGTGTTAGGATCCCTGATACTGATCGCAGCACAACCATAATTCTGGCCTGTGTTAGGATTCCTGCTACTGAGCACAGCACAACCATAATTCTGGCCTGTGTTAGGATTCCTGCTACTGAGCGCAGCACAGCCATAATCCTGGCCTGTGTTAGGATCCCTGCTACTGAGCGCAGCACAGCCATAATCCTGGCCGGTGTTAGGATCCCTGATACTGATCACAGCACAGCCATAATTCTGGCCTGTGTTAGGATTCCTGCTACTGAGCACAGCACAGCCATAATCCTGGCCTGTGTTAGGATCCCTGATACTGATCGCAGCACAACCATAATTCTGGCCTGTGTTAGGATTCCTGCTACTGAGCACAGCACAACCATAATTCTGGCCTGTGTTAGGATTCCTGCTACTGAGCGCAGCACAGCCATAATCCTGGCCTGTGTTAGGATCCCTGCTACTGAGCGCAGCACAGCCATAATCCTGGCCTGTGTTAGGATCCCTGATACTGATCGCAGCACAACCATAATTCTGGCCTGTGTTAGGATCCCTGCTAGTGATCACAGCGCAGCCATCACCCTGGCCTGTGTTAGGATCCCTGATACTGATCACAGCACAGCCATAATCCTGGCCTGTGTTAGGATTCCTGCTACTGAGCACAGCACAGCCATAATTCTGGCCTGTGTTAGGATCCCTGCTACTGATCACAGCGCAGCCATCACCCTGGCCTGTGTTAGGATCCCTGCTACTGAGCACAGCACAGCCATAATCCTGGCCTGTGTTAGGGTCAGAAGAGTGCTCATCTTTCCTACTAATTGAATGTTTATGCCGCTAATACGAATTTTGAGCTGCCTAGAAGTTTTCCCTACATATCCAAACCCACAAGGACATTTTATGAGATAGATTATGTTTGCCATAGTGCACGTTACTCTAGGTGGGATTTGGACCTGTCCAGAGCTGGCTGAATTCATTGCCCTCAGTTATAAAACTACATTATGCGCATTGTGTACAATGAAAAAAGCCTATACGAGGTTATACCCTCTTATACGAAAACAGAGGTGGATGTCTCAAAACTGAATTGTTAAACTTGAGATATATTTTTTGGTAAACTCAATCACAAGTAATGTCAAATCAAGTGAACATTTATTCATAATGTCACACCACCTCTCGTAAAAATCTGAGTCATTGCGGCCAATTGTGGGTTCTTTCTGTGTCCGCAAACCTCTAGAAATACTCCTGCTACGGTCATACTCACTAAGAGTCATACCATGTATGAATCTGACTTGTCATTTCTCAAGTTAAAAGAGAGCCATAGTTAGGTCTTCGTCTACTGATGTGCCATGTAGAAAATGCTCTCAGAATCTTTGTCAGAATAGGTGAACGTGTCAGCCTTGGAAGTAGTCACAAAGCCAGATGGACATGTAGGGTAATGCAGCGTAAGGTAGAAACTAATCAAAAAATCACAAAAGAAGAAAAATGTACCTCCACTGTACCTTTATTTCTGAGTGCATGCAGTAAAACGTTACATGAAATAATTCAATGAATACTTGCTTAGTGGGAGACATATTACTATGTTTCAATTACATTCTATTTAATTCAGTTGAACTCAGTTTTGCTTTTAAATATTGTCAAAGCACTATTGGAAAGTTTTAAACAGAACTGACAAAAGCAAGTCCTGTAGACATTTTCCTGTTTTTATATTAATGTTAATGGCATGGGGACAAAAAGCAACACTATCTCTATTGTGTTTTCATTTTGTAGCTACAGCACAAGAACATTTTTTAAATTACATTTTGGTTGTTATATTCAATTTCATTTTGGTTGTTATTTCTTTTTGCAGGGATTTTAATATCTTTAATGAATTGCAAGATGCATCCTGTATACCAGATTTAGTAGCATCAATATTTATTGAGTCTTTGTGGCAACATCTGAATGCACTTTTGTTCAAGTCTTTCAAACTGACTCCACTTTTCTTTATAAAACGGGGTGATTCTATTTATTTATGTTGTATACACACCTTTTTCTGCATATTCTTCTCTTATGCACTCTTACTGATCGACTTATTTTTACTAAAGTACAGTGTGCATCAGGAATGAAAGACTTCCAAGGACATACAGATGCCAATCAGCTGGAACACCTTGACCGGCAGCAATATTTCTTGTAGCTGGATGTGGTAGCGAGCTGATTACAAGGCAGGTGAGCACTGCGAGTCTCCTCCATAAACCAAGCTACACCCTCCCCCGATGTGTAACCCATTGTATCTGCATGTGAAAACAGTTTGGGCAAAAGCAGTCTATATCTGGGGACAATTGATGTGTTTAACAAAGACCATTCCCGTAACATCCCATAAATATCATATCTCATATGTCTGTGGTTGCGTTGGCTGCCATTTTGATAAGCCATTCCTAGTACTCAGCCGTGACACAGATATGTGAAAAGTATTCTTGCTGACTGCACATCTCCGAGACGGCACTGTCGCCCCTCTCACCAGTTTCCTCTGAAAGTTGGGGGATGGGGGGAGGGGAGGGGGAGGGGGGGCTAAACTCATATTGGAGAGCGTATGGGAATTCTTTAGTCTCGCAGGGGCACTAGATATGAAAGGGATTATATTCAGATTATGGGAGGGATCGCATTTCCCCCCAGGGTGGGGGTGGGGGCACTTCGTCCATACTGTTGCATCAGCTGCCGGTCTGTGTTAAAAATACTGCGGTGGGCATTCGCTGGGGTTGGGTTACAGGGTAAAGGGGCTTCCAGGAAGCGCTTGCTTTCCGAGCGTGAGCATCAGCAGGGACACAGGGAGACACAGGGGTGCACTCGCTCTGGGAACGTGAGCATCAGCAGGGACACAGGGGGACACAGGGGGACACAGGAGGACACAGGGGTGCACTCGCTCTGGGAGCGTGAGCATCAGCAGGGACACAGGGGGACACAGGGGGACACAGGGGGACACAGGGATGCACTCACTCTGGGAGCGTGAGCATCAGCAGGGACACAGGGGGACACAGGGGGACACAGGGGGACACAGGGGGACACACTCTGGCACAAGGGAAACAAACAGCGGGGGCCAAGCACACCCCTCCCAATCACTCCTCCTTCCTAACACCAGACACACAGACATATTCATGTTCATGTACAGGACTGACCCGCATGGAGGCTGCATGGCTGTAAGATACAAACGTGCAAATGATGAAGCCATAATGCTCAGGTGAATGAAACTATTTAAAATAAACCACTTCCAGCATTCCTTAGATTCTTTGCAGGTACACTATACATATGCTGTATACATATAATATATTACCATCCCATTATTACAAATAAAGCGAGTAGTATTACAAGTATAGTCAGAGCAGAATATTGAAAAGCAACACCATCACTGCACAGAAAACCTTGCATAAGGTATAATGGCATTTGGGACTGAATGATTCATTCCGAGGCCTGACTTTTGAGATGAAGTTGAGCTCAAGTAATGCTGAAATCTGAATAAAACAGTGAGTTCTTTTGTGTGCGAGCACATCCAATATTCTTCTCCTGTTCGTGCTGCTTAAATTATTCATTGTCATCAGCCCCCTGAATTGCTTCACTGAAGTTGCCATTGGTAACAGCAGTAAGTAGCTGCCACTTGCAAGTATAGCTCACATCAAGTGACTTGTGGTGCACTGAGCTCTCAGTGTATGCAGGCTATGAGGATGAATCCAGAGACGATAGCACTGAGCTCTCAGTGTATGCAGGCTATGAGGATGAATCCAGAGACGATAGCACTGAGCTCTCAGTGTATGCAGGCTATGAGGATGAATCCAGAGACGATAGCACTGAGCTCTCAGTGTATGCAGGCTATGAGGATGAATCCAGAGACGATAGCACTGAGCTCTCAGTGTATGCAGGCTATGAGGATGAATCCAGAGGCGATAGCACTGAGCTCTCAGTGTATGCAGGCTATGAGGATGAATCCAGAGACGATAGCACTGAGCTCTCAGTGTATGCAGGCTATGAGGATGAATCCAGAGACGATAGCACTGAGCTCTCAGTGTATGCAGGCTATGAGGATGAATCCAGAGACGATAGCACTGAGCTCTCAGTGTATGCAGGCTATGTGGATGAATCCAGAGACGATAGCACTGAGCTCTCAGTGTATGCAGGCTATGTGGATGAATCCAGAGACGATAGCACTGAGCTCTCAGTGTATGCAGGCTATGAGGATGAATCCAGAGACGATATCTTACAGTTGTGCAAAGAAGATACTTATAAAATCATCAACTATAAACGCATTATATGGGTGTATTGCTGTTTAACAAACAGTCTTTACTATGGTCTCTCCCTCTCTCTCTCTCTCTCTCTTTCTCTCTCTCCCTCACTCTCTCTCTCTCTCCCTCTCCTTCTCTCTCTCTACCATCTCCCTCACTCTCTCTCCCTCTCTCTTTCTCTCTCTCTCTCTTTCTCCCTCTCTCTTTTTCACTTTAATGAGGGATGACTTAGTGTCTGGGGAACGTATTTAACTACCTCCAGGATTAACTGAGTGGGATTTGTGTATATTTAAGGTTGATGAACTTTGATTAAATCTGGATAAGTAAGAAAATAAAATGCTTTTTGCAATTCACATCCCAAGAGATTGGGGTTTGCTTGATGTTTGCCTAAGCGTATGCAAAGACAGTCTTATCCACATAAAGCGGTTTCAGTAATTCCTTGACACATCATAGATTACACAAATTGCACACGTCAATATATACACAAGTCATGCTTATTGTACCTTATTGACAATTTGTAATTAGTATTTACATTACTTTCCTTTCCTCACATAATTCACTTTGGTATATTTCAACTGCCAAGAAGGTGAAGGAGATGGAGGGCTAATTTCCAGATTTACGAGCACATCTTTAAGCATATGCTGCTAATAATATCAATGGACCCGCTTTGCACCAGATGCATTTTATTGAAAAGGCCAACATATTAAAGTAACATAAAGAATACATTTATAATTTCTAATAATATATGTACAAACCCAAATTCCAAAGACACTCGATATCTTATTTTCAGGTACTTTTACAAGAGATACTATACTACACTGCTCAAAGAAATGAAGGGAACACTTAATCAACACAGTATAACACCAAGTCAATTAAACTTCTGGGATATCGATCTATCCAGTTAGGAAGTGTAAATGATTGTGAATCAATTTCACCGGCTTTGGTGCAAATGAAAGTGACAACAGATGGACAGGAGAGGCAACAGCAAGACAACCCCCAAAAAGTAAATGTTTTGCAGGTGGTGGCCACAGACCATTTCTCTCTCCTTATCCTTCCTGACTGATTTTTCTCTAGTTTTGCATTTTGCTAGTGCCCTTGTCACTACTGGTAGCATAAGGCGGTACCTGAAGCCCATTCAGGTTGCACAGGTACTCCTCCAGAATGGCACATCCATACGTTCCGTTGCAAGAAGGTTTGCTGTGTCTCCCAGCACAGTCTCAAGAGCGTGGAGGAGATACCGGGAGACGGGCCATTACACAAGAAGAGCTGGACAGGGCCGTAGAAGGGCAACAACCCAGCAGCAGGACCGGTATCTGCTTCTTTGTGTGAGCTGGAACAGGAGGAGCACTGCCAGAGCCCTACAAAATGACCTCCAGCGGGCTACTCATGTGCATGTTTCTGACCAAACTGACTCCATGAAGGTGGCATGAGGGCCCGACGTCCTGTAGTGGGACCTGTGCTCACAGCCCAGCACCGTGCAGCTCGATTGCCATTTGCCAGAGAAGACCAGAATTGGCAGGTTCGCCATTGGCGCCCCGTTCTCTTCACAGATGAGAACAGGTTCACACTGAGCACATGTGACAGACGTGAAAGAGTCTGGAGACACCGTGGCGAATGTTATGCTGCCCGCAACATCATCCAGCATGACCGGTTTGGTTTAATTGACTTGATGTTATACTGTGATGATTAAGTGTTTTCTTAATTTTTTTTGAGCAGTGTATAACCTCTATGCATTTGAATGAATCTTTATGGGAATTTGGGGGTGGGACTTATTTTTTCATAGAGTTCAATAGAAAAATTTGTCAGGAGAAACAACCCTTAAAGTGATCCATCCATATCTACTGCATAGCTGGCAGCAGAGTGATGGTTTGAGGCTTGTTTGATACCTCAGACCCTTGATGACCTACAGCCATTTAGCCAACCATGGGTTCCATACTGTTCCCGTGAAATTTACAGCTAAATCTAGTCCCACCCCCCAATTCCCATAGATATCCATTCAAATACAGAGAGGTTATAGTATCACTTGTAAGAGTATCTGACTTTTTTGATATCCTTTTATATGCAATCATGATAGCATCACCTGTTAACCTGTAGAATGTTCCAAACAGGTGTTTTTTGAACTTCCCTTTTTTTTCTTCTTTTGCCCCTGTTCCAACTTTTTTGGAACGTGTTGCTGGCATCAAATTCAGAATTAGCGTATATTTACAAAAATCAATGAAGGTGATAAGGTAAAACAATAAATATATTTTCTTTGTGCTGTTTTCAATTAAATATATCGAAATGAGAATTTACAAATCAGTGCTTTCTGCTTTTATGTGCATTTTACATACTGTTCCAACTTTTTTTGAATTGGGGTTTGTATAAATAGTGTAAGAATAAAGCACCATGGCTGCACAGAACAGGTTCTCAGAAAAGCAAAAACTATCTGTACTTTATGTGCTGCGATAATGTTATGAAATTACAAAATTATATGATGCTTATTCTGTTATTTATTTTTATGACCCCAAGAAGAAAATTAGTCTCAGTAAATAAACAATGGACATGCGATATTGAAACAAACAAACAGAGCGAGTCTCCCGCCAGAGCCCTGCTTAAGTGTGTCTCCCGCCAGAGCCCTGCTTAAGTGAGTCTCCCGCCAGAGCCCTGCTTAAGTGTGTCTCCCGCCAGAGCCCTGCTTAAGTGTGTCTCCCGCCAGAGCCCTGCTTAAGTGAGTCTCCCGCCAGAGCCCTGCTTAAGTGAGTCTCCCGCCAGAGCCCTGCTTAAATGAGTCTCCCGCCAGAACACTGCTTAAGTGAGTCTCCCGCCAGAGCCCTGCTTAAGTGTGTATACT
>CM040398.1:1635000-1652500 GCA_022702515.1 Ilyophis sp. 1 JC-2022 | reverse complement strand
TGTACAGCACCTGGAAGTGAAACTGCAACCAATTATGATATTTTCATAACACAATCAGTCGCTATTCAAAGAATAGTCATATGCAAAAAATATGACTGAATAAATCTTAGAATAAAATTAATTTAACTCCTATTATAATTCTGATGATATATTAAGAGTGTGCGGTCACGTAATGAAATGTGTCTGTATGATATGATGTCCCATATAGAGAATATATTTAGTTGCTTTTAAGGTTTGTTTTTATATTGAAAAGGTGTGCTGCTATTACTTTATTTTCAATAAAGGCAAAGGAAGGGCCCATTCTTAGGAGGACTATATTGTTCTTTTAGTATTGTGAATTGCATAAGGAAAGCCTTTCATTCAGTGTGTTATTTCGAGCTAATGAAAAGGAAGGGTAGTCTTAAGAAACACATTCTCCACTCTAGCTTTAACTGACCGGATGGTGACCGGACTGTAATTTTAAGTTTAGTTGAATTTAGTGTAAAGGCTTTTCCAATCAAAGTGCATTGGTCCTAACCTTACATTACTACTTTATGTCAAGTTGTGGTTTGGTTTTTATTTGTTTTTATGCGGTTTGCAACCAGGAAAAAAGTCCCGAATGGATGCCCAGTTCCGCTTCTGGTTTCAGGGGAAGGAAACCGGAATGGGGCAAACACGGTTCTGTTTTTTCTCTTCTCTTTTCTTGGACAGACCCTCTGTATTCGTGAGCTGGCCTCATCATCTCTGAAACCTCCTCTGTGATTTTTGGAGAGCGCTGACCCTGGCCTGCTTTCCTCTGAAACACGCGGTGACAGCCGCTGCATCGCTGCGGTTACCTTCCCGTGCGATCAGGGATGCAGAGGAGGACACTTCTCATGTAGGTTGTGCAGGTAGCCTACAGGAAGCTGAATGGCCAGTGGGAGTCGCTGGTGGGCATTTAGATGTGGTCAACCTGCCAACCGAATCCCTCCCGCCATGGACAGTGCTATAGCCATCCCGCCCAGTCATTTCTCTCCAAGCTTTTCTTCACTTTATTTTCTTCAATTATTACAAAATAAAGGTAAATATGAAACCTCAGGCCAACAAACCAGGGTACAGGGTACACTCTGCTAGAGAGTCCAACCTTTAATATGTGTAATATGCAGTAATGGCTGGTGGCTTCTGCCCGGTATATAATCCCAGGGTTCCGATCGTGTTTTGGTGTTACAAGCCAATGTCTACACTATAATTCCTTCACAATTAGTTTGAGTTTATTAGTTTTAGCGGCTGGTGTATTCCCCTCTGAAGAAAAAAAGGAAATTAAATATTCTGACTAAACTTTAGCAGTTATGTCACTATATTACACTTGGCTTGACAACTCAAACAGCTGCTTGGATCCTATAAAGTTTGATAACTGTATAAATTTGAGTATCCGTGTGGATTTCACTCACAAGCACACCGTATCTGACACTGAATTGTCTGATTCATATTTTGTATGCACACATCCTCAGATTAGCCCAAACCAACAGCACTGTCTCCTCACTGGTAAATACATAAAAACAACGCTCAAAACAATTCCCAAAACAGACCAAGCTCAACTGGATTACTCTGTCCACTTCTTATGTTTAAAACGTATGCTCCAAGCCTGTAAATTCTCTGTGAAAAATAGCATTTAATAACTTTCAAACTGTCCACTGCAGCTCTGAGGCTGGGGAAAAGCCAATGAAAAATACATTTATTGGACAGAGAAGGCCTAAAAGGGCCCTGAAATATAGCAAAATAAAAATAACAAGCAGCAAGAAGTCTCTGTCTGTGGCGAGAAATGTAAATATGAATAATGAACCTCTGCAGCAGAATTATGAACTCATGTCAGACAGAGCGTTATGATAGTCTGCTGTAAAACGTTAATGCATTTCACACATCACAAGCTTGTGTCTTTAATTGTACAGCTTAATACAGAACTGGACTCAATAGCTACCAATGCCAAAAACATTATTATTAATTATCCATTAAGAAAACATTGGAAAGGCTTATACAATTAATATCATGTTATAGACCCTTCATTATAATAATATATATGTATATATATATATGATCTCGAGATGAGGGCCCTGTGTATTAGCCTCTCCCACTGATAAAAAAAAGCAGTTATGCTCAGTTAAGTTTCTTAATCAAAGATAAGGAAAAATGACTCACTGCCCAAACAGAGTAAAATGTTCAGTGTTAATTCAACTCTAACCGAGTTCATATGAGTCCAATAGGGACCATATGTACTGTACACTGCGAGAGTTCATTTAACACTGAACATTTTACTGTGTAAATGAAAACCTTAGTGTTGAGCTAAAGTAGCTGCTTATGAGCCGGGGATAAACTTGTCCAGAACTAAATAATAATCAAATGAAATATGAGAGATGTGGTGGTGCTTTAAAGTGTGTAAACATGGCGGACCCAGAGGGGCTGGTGCCATGCCACTGCGCCGTGAGATCAGAGGCTTTTTGGGAAGAATCCTGCGGCTTCTGTTTCAGTTTGAAAAAGGGAAAAAAATGAAATAATATGTCCTCACATTACTGCAGCCCATGTGCAGCCCAAACTTGAGCCTGGCATGCGTGCTGTGTGGATGGATAGAGTGCCCTCATGCCAGTACAATGCCGTAAGAAGGACAGGCAGAGCTGATGTCATCGCTAAAGCACCTTATCCCCAAATGGCCGCGTCCTTCATTCAGCGAGAAGAACAGATGCAGAGTAAATCCAAAAAAGAGAGAAAGAAAAACAACAACAGAGAAACGGAGGGAAAATCCCACTGATAATGCAGATCTTTATCTGGGATGCTGAGAACGCCGCTTTTTTCCGCTTCCCTGTCCTGGTTTTGGCAGTGGGAAAAGCGATGTGACAGGTTTTGGACTCCACAAGGTATCTGAGAGAAATAGGACATGCATTATTCACACTCTGCTGGAGCTTGGGTCTCAACAATGTGAGAAAATTACCCACAAAGCACTGCCCTTACCTCACCAGTCAGTACGTATTAAATATGTTAGCCTGGGTCTGGTTAGGGAACGATTCGGAGACCAGGACAGAAAGTTGCGTCCTGTCTGAATGTTGAAGATCTTTTCAGTTTGGAGCATTCATTTGTCCACAAACAGGTAGAACAATGGATCCAGGCTGTGTTGTGAATGGGAACAGACAGGGCTGACTATAGAATAAAAACCCACGCCGGCTGACAACCTGCACCCCTGCCCCTATCCGCAATCTCAATCTGGACCCTCCCCCCACCCCCTGCCTGTTAACAAGACGGACAGTGTTTTTAATAGAGGATTGAAAGAGTTTTCCCAAAAGTGTTCCCAAAGTATTGAATCCGAGGAACTGTCCTGTTAAACTCTAATACGTGTTGGAGAACAAAACCTGCTTATTTAACTGCGATAAGGATAGTTTTGTCAGCAAGTCACCCTGTTCCCTTGAGAATCACTCAAGCATGTTAATTACAGACGTTTTCATTTTCAGCTCAGCGAACTAAAGCCAAATCACACCTTGGAGAATAATAATGAACAATAGTGCTGGAATAGGATTATTAGCATGACATGTATGTTGTTATGACCATAGGTTTCCCTATATTCCATAGCCTCAAACGCTCACTGCTTGTATGAAATTGATTTACATACAGTGAGCACCATAATTCATTGGACAGTGACACATTTTTTGTTATTTTGGTTCTGTACTCTAGTTTGAAAGAATACAATGACAACAGGGTTGAAGTGCAGACTGTCAGCTTTAATTTGAGAGTATTTTCATCCATATCGGATGAACCGTTTAGAAATGATTGAACCTTTTGTATGTGAGTGATATCTTATTTTCAGGTACTCCTACAAGGGATACTATAACCTCTTTGCATTTGATTGGATCTCTATGGGAATTGGGGGGTGGGACTAGATTTAGCTGTCAATTATGCTGGAACAGTATGGAACACATGGTTGGCTAAATGGCTGTAAGTCATCAAAGGTCTGACGTACCAAACAAGCCTCAAACCATCACTCTGCTGCCAGATATGCAGTAGATATGTTTTTTTTCCTGACTTATCTTTCCATAGAGTTCAATAGGAAAATTTGTCAGGAGAAACAACCCTTCAAGTTATCCATCCATATCTACTGCATATCTGGCAGCAGAGTGATGGTTTGAGGCTCGATTGATACCCCAGACCCTTGATGAATTACAGCCATTTATCACCTGTAAACGATTAGCCGGCTTTCTAAAGGCAGAGCAAACCACTGTTTTATTTCATCATAATTATTTCACATCAGAAACTCTGATCTCTCTCTTTAAGCGAGAGATACATTATTTCACAACCATAAACTTCCCCTATTATGGTGCATGTGCTTAGTTAAACTACACACATTCAGAATTTTAACAAATTAGTTGGCATGGCAATGTGTAAACATATAAAACTGTTGTCTTCAAAAGGTTATGGATCTCTAAGCACACACTAAAATGCTTTCTTCAAAAGGTTATGGATCTCTAAGCACACAGTAAACTGCTTTCTTCAAAAGGTTATGGATCTCTAAGCACACACTAAACTGCTTTCTTCAAAAGGTTATGGATCTCTAAGCACACACTAAACTGCTTTCTTCAAAAGGTTATGGATCTCTAAGCACACACTAAACTGCTTTCTTCAAAAGGTTATGGATCTCTAAGCACACACTAAACTGCTTTCTTCAAAAGGTTATGGATCTCTAAGCACACACTAAACTGCTTTCTTCAAAAGGTTATGGATCTCTAAGCACACACTAAACTGCTTTCTTCAAAAGGTTATGGATCTCTAAGCACACACTAAACTGCTTAAAATAATCTCCGTCTTTCTCAGGTTTTCCTGAGAATTTGCAGTGTTATGACTTCTGAAATAAATAAGAACTCTGCAGCTATATGCACACTGTGTTTACTACACAGCGTATGAGTTAATAACACGTGTAAGTGCTTAGAGTGCACTGAGCTCTGCAGCTATATGCACACTGTGTTTACTACACAGCGTATGAGTTAATAACACGTGTAAGTGCTTAGAGTGTACTGAGCTCTGCAGCTATATGCACACTGTGTTTACTACACAGCGTATGAGTTAATAACACGTGTAAGTGCTTAGAGTGTACTGAGCTCTGCAGCTATATGCGCACTGTGTTTACTACACAGCGTATGAGTTAATAACACGTGTAAGTGCTTAGAGTGTACTGAGCTCTGCAGCTATATGCACACTGTGTTTACTACACAGCGTATGAGTTAATAACACGTGTAAGTGCTTAGAGTGCACTGAGCTCTGCAGCTATATGCACACTGTGTTTACTACACAGCGTATGAGTTAATAACACGTGTAAGTGCTTTGAGTGTACTGAGCTCTGCAGCTATATGCACACTGTGTTTACTACACAGCGTATGAGTTAATAACACGTGTGAGTGCTTAGAGTGTACTGAGCTCTGCAGCTATATGCACACTGTGTTTACTACACAGCGTATGAGTTAATAACACGTGTAAGTGCTTTGAGTGTACTGAGCTCTGCAGCTATATGCACACTGTGTTTACTACACAGCGTATGAGTTAATAACACGTGTAAGTGCTTAGAGTGCACTGAGCTCTGCAGCTATATGCGCAGTGTGTTTACTACACAGCGTATGAGTTAATAACACGTGTAAGTGCTTAGAGTGTACTGAGCTCTGCAGCTATATGCACACTGTGTTTACTACACAGCGTATGAGTTAATAACACGTGTAAGTGCTTAGAGTGTACTGAGCTCTGCAGCTATATGCACACTGTGTTTACTACACAGCGTATGAGTTAATAACACGTGTAAGTGCTTAGAGTGCACTGAGCTCTGCAGCTATATGCGCACTGTGTTTACTACACAGCGTATGAGTTAATAACACGTGTAAGTGCTTAGAGTGTACTGAGCTCTGCAGCTATATGCACACTGTGTTTACTACACAGCGTATGAGTTAATAACACGTGTAAGTGCTTAGAGTGTACTGAGCTCTGCAGCTATATGCACACTGTGTTTACTACACAGCGTATGAGTTAATAACACGTGTAAGTGCTTAGAGTGTACTGAGCTCTGCAGCTATATGCGCACTGTGTTTACTACACAGCGTATGAGTTAATAACACGTGTAAGTGCTTAGAGTGTACTGAGCTCTGCAGCTATATGCGCACTGTGTTTACTACACAGCGTATGAGTTAATAACACGTGTAAGTGCTTAGAGTGTACTGAGCTCTGCAGCTATATGCACACTGTGTTTACTGCACAGCGTATGAGTTAATAACACGTGTAAGTGCTTAGAGTGTACTGAGCTCTGCAGCTATATGCGCACTGTGTTTACTACACAGTGTATGAGTTAATAACACGTGTAAGTGCTTAGAGTGTACTGAGCTCTGCAGCTATATGCACACTGTGTTTACTACACAGCATATGAGTTAATAACACGTGTAAGTGCTTAGAGTGTACTGAGCTCTGCAGCTATATGCACACTGTGTTTACTACACAGCGTATGAGTTAATAACACGTGTAAGTGCTTAGAGTGTACTGAGCTCTGCAGCTATATGCACACTGTGTTTACTACACAGCGTATGAGTTAATAACACGTGTAAGTGCTTAGAGTGCACTGAGCTCTGCAGCTATATGCACACTGTGTTTACTACACAGCGTATGAGTTAATAACACGTGTAAGTGCTTAGAGTGTACTGAGCTCTGCAGCTATATGCGCACTGTGTTTACTACACAGCGTATGAGTTAATAACACGTGTAAGTGCTTAGAGTGTACTGAGCTCTGCAGCTATATGCGCACTGTATTTACTACACAGCGTATGAGTTAATAACACGTGTGAGTGCTTAGAGTGTACTGAGCTCTGCAGCTATATGCGCACTGTGCTTACTACACACCGTATGAGTTAATAACACGTGTAAGTGCTTAGAGTGTACTGAGCTCTGCAGCTATATGCACACTGTGTTTACTACACAGCGTATGAGTTAATAACACGTGTGAGTGCTTAGAGTGTACTGAGCTCTGCAGCTATATGCACACTGTGTTTACTACACAGTGTATGAGTTAATAACACGTGTAAGTGCTTAGAGTGTACTGAGCTCTGCAGCTATATGCGCACTGTGTTTACTACACAGCGTATGAGTTAATAACACGTGTAATTCCTTAGAGTGTACTGAGCTCTGCAGCTATATGCACACTGTGTTTACTACACAGCGTATGAGTTAATAACACGTGTAAGTGCTTAGAGTGTACTGAGCTCTGCAGCTATATGCACACTGTGTTTACTACACAGCGTATGAGTTAATAACACGTGTAAGTGCTTAGAGTGTACTGAGCTCTGCAGCTATATGCGCACTGTGTTTACTACACAGCGTATGAGTTAATAACACGTGTAAGTGCTTAGAGTGTACTGAGCTCTGCAGCTATATGCGCACTGTGTTTACTACACAGCGTATGAGTTAATAACACGTGTAATTCCTTAGAGTGTACTGAACTCTGCAGCTATATGCGCACTGTGTTTACTACACAGCGTATGAGTTAATAACACGTGTAAGTGCTTAGAGTGTACTGAGCTCTGCAGCTATATGCGCACTGTGTTTACCACACAGCGTATGAGTTAATAACACGTGTAAGTGCTTAGAGTGTACTGAGCTCTGCAGCTATATGCACACTGTGTTTACTACACAGCGTATGAGTTAATAACACGTGTAAGTGCTTAGAGTGTACTGAGCTCTGCAGCTATATGCGCACTGTGCTTACTACACACCGTATGAGTTAATAACACGTGTAAGTGCTTAGAGTGTACTGAGCTCTGCAGCTATATGCGCACTGTGTTTACTACACAGCGTATGAGTTAATAACACGTGTAAGTGCTTAGAGTGTACTGAGCTCTGCAGCTATATGCACACTGTGTTTACTACACAGCGTATGAGTTAATAACACGTGCAAGTGCTTAGAGTGTACTGAGCTCTGCAGCTATATGCACACTGTTTACTACACAGCGTATGAGTTAATAACACGTGCAAGTGCTTAGAGTGTACTGAGCTCTGCAGCTATATGCACACTGTGTTTACTACACAGCGTATGAGTTAATAACACGTGTAAGTGCTTAGAGTGTACTGAGCTCTGCAGCTATATGCGCACTGTGTTTACTACACAGCGTATGAGTTAATAACACGTGTAAGTGCTTAGAGTGTACTGAGCTCTGCAGCTATATGCACACTGTGTTTACTACACAGCATATGAGTTAATAACACGTGTAAGTGCTTAGAGTGCACTGAGCTCTGCAGCTATATGCACACTGTGTTTACTACACAGCGTATGAGTTAATAACACGTGTAAGTGCTTAGAGTGTACTGAGCTCTGCAGCTATATGCACACTGTGTTTACTACACAGCGTATGAGTTAATAACACGTGTAAGTGCTTAGAGTGTACTGAGCTCTGCAGCTATATGCGCACTGTGTTTACTACACAGCGTATGAGTTAATAACACGTGTAAGTGCTTAGAGTGTACTGAGCTCTGCAGCTATATGCACACTGTGTTTACTACACAGCGTATGAGTTAATAACACGTGTAAGTGCTTAGAGTGCACTGAGCTCTGCAGCTATATGCACACTGTGTTTACTACACAGCGTATGAGTTAATAACACGTGTAAGTGCTTAGAGTGTACTGAGCTCTGCAGCTATATGCACACTGTGTTTACTACACAGCGTATGAGTTAATAACACGTGTAAGTGCTTAGAGTGTACTGAGCTCTGCAGCTATATGCACACTGTGTTTACTACACAGCGTATGAGTTAATAACACGTGTAAGTGCTTAGAGTGCACTGAGCTCTGCAGCTATATGCGCACTGTGTTTACTACACAGCGTATGAGTTAATAACACGTGTAAGTGCTTAGAGTGTACTGAGCTCTGCAGCTATATGCACACTGTGTTTACTACACAGCGTATGAGTTAATAACACGTGTAAGTGCTTAGAGTGTACTGAGCTCTGCAGCTATATGCGCACTGTGTTTACTACACAGCGTATGAGTTAATAACACGTGTAAGTGCTTAGAGTGCACTGAGCTCTGCAGCTATATGCACACTGTTTACTACACAGCGTATGAGTTAATAACACGTGTAAGTGCTTTGAGTGTACTGAGCTCTGCAGCTATATGCGCACTGTGTTTACTACATAGCGTATGAGTTAATAACACGTGTAAGTGCTTAGAGTGCACTGAGCTCTGCAGCTATATGCACACTGTGTTTACTACACAGCGTATGAGTTAATAACACGTGTAAGTGCTTAGAGTATACTGAGCTCTGCAGCTATATGCACACTGTGTTTACTACACAGCGTATGAGTTAATAACACGTGTAAGTGCTTAGAGTGTACTGAGCTCTGCAGCTATATGCACACTGTTTACTACACAGCGTATGAGTTAATAACACGTGTAAGTGCTTAGAGTATACTGAGCTCTGCAGCTATATGCGCACTGTGTTTACTACACAGCGTATGAGTTAATAACACGTGTAAGTGCTTAGAGTCTACTGAGCTCTGCAGCTATATGCACACTGTGTTTACTACACAGCGTATGAGTTAATAACACGTGTAAGTGCTTAGAGTGCACTGAGCTCTGCAGCTATATGCACACTGTGTTTACTACACAGCGTATGAGTTAATAACACGTGTAAGTGCTTAGAGTGTACTGAGCTCTGCAGCTATATGCACACTGTGTTTACTACACAGCGTATGAGTTAATAACACGTGTAAGTGCTTAGAGTGTACTGAGCTCTGCAGCTATATGCACACTGTGTTTACTACACAGCGTATGAGTTAATAACACGTGTAAGTGCTTAGAGTGTACTGAGCTCTGCAGCTATATGCACACTGTGTTTACTACACAGCGTATGAGTTAATAACACGTGTAAGTGCTTAGAGTGTACTGA
Source organism: Ilyophis sp. 1 JC-2022 (assembly GCA_022702515.1). NCBI lineage: Eukaryota > Metazoa > Chordata > Actinopteri > Anguilliformes > Synaphobranchidae > Ilyophis > Ilyophis sp. 1 JC-2022. Next base: position 1,642,595 of record CM040398.1, on the reverse strand, counting down.
GCTCTGCAGCTATATGCACACTGTGTTTACTACACAGCGTATGAGTTAATAACACGTGTAATTGCTTAGAGTGTACTGAGCTCTGCAGCTATATGCGCACTGTGTTTACTACACAGTGTATGAGTTAATAACATGTGTAAGTGCTTAGAGTGTACTGAGCTCTGCAGCTATATGCGCAATGTGTTTACTACACAGCGTATGAGTTAAAAACACGTGTAAGTGCTGAGAGTGTACTGAGCTCTGCAGCTATATGCACACTGTGTTTACTACACAGCGTATGAGTTAATAACACGTGTAAGTGCTTAGAGTGTACTGAGCTCTGCAGCTATATGCGCACTGTGTTTACTACACAGCGTATGAGTTAATAACACGTGTAAGTGCTTAGAGTGTACTGAGCTCTGCAGCTATATGCACACTGTGTTTACGACACAGCGTATGAGTTAATAACATGTGTAAGTGCTTAGAGTGTACTGAGCTCTGCAGCTATATGCACACTGTGTTTACTACACAGCGTATGAGTTAATAACACGTGTAAGTGCTTAGAGTGCACTGAGCTCTGCAGCTATATGCACACTGTGTTTACTACACAGCGTATGAGTTAATAACACGTGTAAGTGCTTAGAGTGTACTGAGCTCTGCAGCTATATGCACACTGTGTTTACTACACAGCGTATGAGTTAATAACACGTGTAAGTGCTTTGAGTGTACTGAGCTCTGCAGCTATATGCACACTGTGTTTACTACACAGCGTATGAGTTAATAACACGTGTAAGTGCTTAGAGTGCACTGAGCTCTGCAGCTATATGCGCAGTGTGTTTACTACACAGCGTATGAGTTAATAACACGTGTAAGTGCTTAGAGTGTACTGAGCTCTGCAGCTATATGCACACTGTGTTTACTACACAGCGTATGAGTTAATAACACGTGTAAGTGCTTAGAGTGTACTGAGCTCTGCAGCTATATGCACACTGTGTTTACTACACAGCGTATGAGTTAATAACACGTGTAAGTGCTTAGAGTGCACTGAGCTCTGCAGCTATATGCGCACTGTGTTTACTACACAGCGTATGAGTTAATAACACGTGTAAGTGCTTAGAGTGTACTGAGCTCTGCAGCTATATGCACACTGTGTTTACTACACAGCGTATGAGTTAATAACACGTGTAAGTGCTTAGAGTGTACTGAGCTCTGCAGCTATATGCACACTGTGTTTACTACACAGCGTATGAGTTAATAACACGTGTAAGTGCTTAGAGTGTACTGAGCTCTGCAGCTATATGCGCACTGTGTTTACTACACAGCGTATGAGTTAATAACACGTGTAAGTGCTTAGAGTGTACTGAGCTCTGCAGCTATATGCGCACTGTGTTTACTACACAGCGTATGAGTTAATAACACGTGTAAGTGCTTAGAGTGTACTGAGCTCTGCAGCTATATGCACACTGTGTTTACTGCACAGCGTATGAGTTAATAACACGTGTAAGTGCTTAGAGTGTACTGAGCTCTGCAGCTATATGCGCACTGTGTTTACTACACAGTGTATGAGTTAATAACACGTGTAAGTGCTTAGAGTGTACTGAGCTCTGCAGCTATATGCGCACTGTGCTTACTACACACCGTATGAGTTAATAACACGTGTAAGTGCTTAGAGTGTACTGAGCTCTGCAGCTATATGCACACTGTGTTTACTACACAGTGTATGAGTTAATAACACGTGTAAGTGCTTAGAGTGTACTGAGCTCTGCAGCTATATGCGCACTGTGTTTACTACACAGCGTATGAGTTAATAACACGTGTAATTCCTTAGAGTGTACTGAGCTCTGCAGCTATATGCACACTGTGTTTACTACACAGCGTATGAGTTAATAACACGTGTAAGTGCTTAGAGTGTACTGAGCTCTGCAGCTATATGCACACTGTGTTTACTACACAGCGTATGAGTTAATAACACGTGTAATTCCTTAGAGTGTACTGAGCTCTGCAGCTATATGCACACTGTGTTTACTACACAGCGTATGAGTTAATAACACGTGTAAGTGCTTAGAGTGTACTGAGCTCTGCAGCTATATGCACACTGTGTTTACTACACAGCGTATGAGTTAATAACACGTGTAAATGCTTAGAGTGTACTGAGCTCTGCAGCTATATGCGCACTGTGTTTACTACACAGCGTATGAGTTAATAACACGTGTAATTCCTTAGAGTGTACTGAGCTCTGCAGCTATATGCACACTGTGTTTACTACACAGCGTATGAGTTAATAACACGTGTAAGTGCTTAGAGTGTACTGAGCTCTGCAGCTATATGCACACTGTGTTTACTACACAGCGTATGAGTTAATAACACGTGTAATTCCTTAGAGTGTACTGAGCTCTGCAGCTATATGCACACTGTGTTTACTACACAGCGTATGAGTTAATAACACGTGTAAGTGCTTAGAGTGTACTGAGCTCTGCAGCTATATGCACACTGTGTTTACTACACAGCGTATGAGTTAATAACACGTGTAAATGCTTAGAGTGTACTGAGCTCTGCAGCTATATGCGCACTGTGTTTACTACACAGCGTATGAGTTAATAACACGTGTAAGTGCTTAGAGTGTACTGAGCTCTGCAGCTATATGCGCACTGTGTTTACTACACAGCGTATGAGTTAATAACACGTGTAAGTGCTTAGAGTGTACTGAGCTCTGCAGCTATATGCGCACTGTATTTACTACACAGCGTATGAGTTAATAACACGTGTGAGTGCTTAGAGTGTACTGAGCTCTGCAGCTATATGCGCACTGTGCTTACTACACACCGTATGAGTTAATAACACGTGTAAGTGCTTAGAGTGTACTGAGCTCTGCAGCTATATGCACACTGTGTTTACTACACAGCGTATGAGTTAATAACACGTGTGAGTGCTTAGAGTGTACTGAGCTCTGCAGCTATATGCGCACTGTGTTTACTACACAGTGTATGAGTTAATAACACGTGTAAGTGCTTAGAGTGTACTGAGCTCTGCAGCTATATGCGCACTGTGTTTACTACACAGCGTATGAGTTAATAACACGTGTAATTCCTTAGAGTGTACTGAGCTCTGCAGCTATATGCACACTGTGTTTACTACACAGCGTATGAGTTAATAACACGTGTAAGTGCTTAGAGTGTACTGAGCTCTGCAGCTATATGCACACTGTGTTTACTACACAGCGTATGAGTTAATAACACGTGTAAGTGCTTAGAGTGTACTGAGCTCTGCAGCTATATGCGCACTGTGTTTACTACACAGCGTATGAGTTAATAACACGTGTAAGTGCTTAGAGTGTACTGAGCTCTGCAGCTATATGCGCACTGTGTTTACTACACAGCGTATGAGTTAATAACACGTGTAAGTGCTTAGAGTGTACTGAGCTCTGCAGCTATATGCGCACTGTGTTTACTACACAGCGTATGAGTTAATAACACGTGTAAGTGCTTAGAGTGTACTGAGCTCTGCAGCTATATGCGCACTGTGTTTACTACACAGCGTATGAGTTAATAACACGTGTAAGTGCTTAGAGTGTACTGAGCTCTGCAGCTATATGCACACTGTGTTTACTACACAGCGTATGAGTTAATAACACGTGTAAGTGCTTAGAGTGTACTGAGCTCTGCAGCTATATGCACACTGTGTTTACTACACAGCGTATGAGTTAATAACACGTGTAAGTGCTTAGAGTGTACTGAGCTCTGCAGCTATATGCGCACTGTGTTTACTACACAGCGTATGAGTTAATAACACGTGTAAGTGCTTAGAGTGTACTGAGCTCTGCAGCTATATGCACACTGTGTTTACTACACAGCGTATGAGTTAATAACACGTGTAAGTGCTTAGAGTGTACTGAGCTCTGCAGCTATATGCACACTGTGTTTACTACACAGCGTATGAGTTAATAACACGTGTAAGTGCTTAGAGTGTACTGAGCTCTGCAGCTATATGCACACTGTGTTTACTACACAGCGTATGAGTTAATAACACGTGTAAGTGCTTAGAGTGTACTGAGCTCTGCAGCTATATGCACACTGTGTTTACTACACAGCGTATGAGTTAATAACACGTGTAAGTGCTTAGAGTGTACTGAGCTCTGCAGCTATATGCACACTGTGTTTACTACACAGCGTATGAGTTAATAACACGTGTAAGTGCTTAGAGTGTACTGAGCTCTGCAGCTATATGCACACTGTGTTTACTACACAGCGTATGAGTTAATAACACGTGTAAGTGCTTAGAGTGTACTGAGCTCTGCAGCTATATGCACACTGTGTTTACTACACAGCGTATGAGTTAATAACACGTGTAAGTGCTTAGAGTGTACTGAGCTCTGCAGCTATATGCACACTGTGTTTACTACACAGCGTATGAGTTAATAACACGTGTAAGTGCTTAGAGTGTACTGAGCTCTGCAGCTATATGCACACTGTGTTTACTACACAGCGTATGAGTTAATAACACGTGTAAGTGCTTAGAGTGTACTGAGCTCTGCAGCTATATGCACACTGTGTTTACTACACAGCGTATGAGTTAATAACACGTGTAAGTGCTTAGAGTGTACTGAGCTCTGCAGCTATATGCACACTGTGTTTACTACACAGCGTATGAGTTAATAACACGTGTAAGTGCTTAGAGTGTACTGAGCTCTGCAGCTATATGCACACTGTGTTTACTACACAGCGTATGAGTTAATAACACGTGTAAGTGCTTAGAGTGTACTGAGCTCTGCAGCTATATGCACACTGTGTTTACTACACAGCGTATGAGTTAATAACACGTGTAAGTGCTTAGAGTGTACTGAGCTCTGCAGCTATATGCACACTGTGTTTACTACACAGCGTATGAGTTAATAACACGTGTAAGTGCTTAGAGTGCACTGAGCTCTGCAGCTATATGCACACTGTGTTTACTACACAGCGTATGAGTTAATAACACGTGTAAGTGCTTAGAGTGTACTGAGCTCTGCAGCTATATGCACACTGTGTTTACTACACAGCGTATGAGTTAATAACACGTGTAAGTGCTTAGAGTGCACTGAGCTCTGCAGCTATATGCACACTGTGTTTACTACACAGCGTATGAGTTAATAACACGTGTAAGTGCTTAGAGTGTACTGAGCTCTGCAGCTATATGCACACTGTGTTTACTACACAGCGTATGAGTTAATAACACGTGTAAGTGCTTAGAGTGTACTGAGCTCTGCAGCTATATGCACACTGTGTTTACTACACAGCGTATGAGTTAATAACACGTGTAAGTGCTTAGAGTATACTGAGCTCTGCAGCTATATGCGCACTGTGTTTACTACACAGCGTATGAGTTAATAACACGTGTAAGTGCTTAGAGTCTACTGAGCTCTGCAGCTATATGCACACTGTGTTTACTACACAGCGTATGAGTTAATAACACGTGTAAGTGCTTAGAGTGCACTGAGCTCTGCAGCTATATGCACACTGTGTTTACTACACAGCGTATGAGTTAATAACACGTGTAAGTGCTTAGAGTGTACTGAGCTCTGCAGCTATATGCACACTGTGTTTACTACACAGCGTATGAGTTAATAACACGTGTAAGTGCTTAGAGTGTACTGAGCTCTGCAGCTATATGCACACTGTGTTTACTACACAGCGTATGAGTTAATAACACGTGTAAGTGCTTAGAGTGTACTGAGCTCTGCAGCTATATGCACACTGTGTTTACTACACAGCGTATGAGTTAATAACACGTGTAAGTGCTTAGAGTGTACTGAGCTCTGCAGCTATATGCACACTGTGTTTACTACACAGCGTATGAGTTAATAACACGTGTAAGTGCTTAGAGTGTACTGAGCTCTGCAGCTATATGCACACTGTGTTTACTACACAGCGTATGAGTTAATAACACGTGTAAGTGCTTAGAGTGTACTGAGCTCTGCAGCTATATGCGCACTGTGTTTACTACACAGCGTATGAGTTAATTACACGTGTAAGTGCTTAGAGTGTACTGAGCTCTGCAGCTATATGCACACTGTGTTTACTACACAGCGTATGAGTTAATAACACGTGTAAGTGCTTAGAGTGTACTGAGCTCTGCAGCTATATGCACACTGTGTTTACTACACAGCGTATGAGTTAATACCACGTGTAAGTGCTTAGAGTGTACTGAGCTCTGCAGCTATATGCACACTGTGTTTACTACACAGCGTATGAGTTAATAACATGTGTAAGTGCTTAGAGTGTACTGAGCTCTGCAGCTATATGAGCACTGTGTTTACTACACAGCGTATGAGTTAATAACACGTGTAAGTGCTTAGAGTGTACTGAGCTCTGCAGCTATATGCGCACTGTGTTTACTACACAGCGTATGAGTTAATAACACGTGTAAGTGCTTAGAGTGCACTGAGCTCTGCATCTATATGCACACTGTGTTTACTACACAGCGTATGAGTTAATAACACGTGTAAGTGCTTAGAGTGTACTGAGCTCTGCAGCTATATGCACACTGTGTTTACTACACAGCGTATGAGTTAATAACACGTGTGAGTGCTTAGAGTGCACTGAGCTCTGCAGCTATATGCACACTGTGTTTACTACACAGCGTATGAGTTAATAACACGTGTAAGTGCTTAGAGTGTACTGAGCTCTGCAGCTATATGCACACTGTGTTTACTACACAGCGTATGAGTTAATAACACGTGTGAGTGCTTAGAGTGCACTGAGCTCTGCAGCTATATGCACACTGTGTTTACTACACAGCGTATGAGTTAATAACACGTGTGAGTGCTTAGAGTGCACTGAGCTCTGCAGCTATATGCACACTGTGTTTACTACACAGCGTATGAGTTAATAACACGTGTAAGTGCTTAGAGTGTACTGAGCTCTGCAGCTATATGCGCACTGTGTTTACTACACAGCGTATGAGTTAATAACACGTGTAAGTGCTTAGAGTGTACTGAGCTCTGCAGCTATATGCACACTGTGTTTACTACACAGCGTATGAGTTAATAACACGTGTAAGTGCTTTGAGTGTACTGAGCTCTGCAGCTATATGCACACTGTGTTTACTACACAGCGTATGAGTTAATAACACGTGTAAGTGCTTAGAGTGTACTGAGCTCTGCAGCTATATGCACACTGTGTTTACTACACAGCGTATGAGTTAATAACACGTGTAAGTGCTTAGAGTGTACTGAGCTCTGCAGCTATATGCACACTGTGTTTACTACACAGCGTATAAGTTAATAACACGTGTAAGTGCTTAGAGTATACTGAGCTCTGCATCTATATGCGCACTGTGTTTACTACACAGCGTATGAGTTAATAACACGTGTAAGTGCTTAGAGTGCACTGAGCTCTGCAGCTATATGCACACTGTGTTTACTACACAGCGTATGAGTTAATAACACGTGTAAGTGCTTAGAGTGTACTGAGCTCTGCAGCTATATGCACACTGTGTTTACTACACAGCGTATGAGTTAATAACACGTGTAAGTGCTTAGAGTGTACTGAGCTCTGCAGCTATATGCACACTGTGTTTACTACACAGCGTATAAGTTAATAACACGTGTAAGTGCTTAGAGTATACTGAGCTCTGCATCT
>CM040398.1:1527500-1630000 GCA_022702515.1 Ilyophis sp. 1 JC-2022 | reverse complement strand
AGTATTTGCCCTCTACCTGCCCTGGTCAGATTGGTACAGGGTGTAGAGGCATTTTTCGGGCAGTATTTGCCCTCTAGATACCCTGGTCAGATTGGTACAGAGTGTAAGGGCATCTTTGGGGCAGTATTTGCCCTCTACCTGCCCTGGTCAGATTAGTACAGGCTGTATGGGGTATTTGGGGGCGGTATCTGCTCTCCCCCTGCCCTGGTCAGATTAGTACAGGCTGTATGGGGTATTTGGGGGCGGTATCTGCTCTCCCCCTGCCCTGGTCAGATTAGTACAGGCTGTATGGGGTATTTGGGGGCGGTATCTGCTCTCCCCCTGCCCTGGTAAGATTGGTACAGGGTGGATGGGGTATTTGGGGGCGGTATCTACTCTCCCCCTGCCCTGGTCAGATTGGTACAGGGTGGATGGGCATCCTCTGGGCAGTATCTGCTTCCTGGGGGTGCTGGTGGAACCCGGGGCTCTGAGCGTTTGTTTGGGTCAAAGGGAAAAGCTGAGGTTCCCCCCAGACTGGGGTGATGAAAAGTGACAGGTATACCCCCCTTTGATTCCTGTGGGACAGGTATAGGTACCCCCTGTGACAGGTACACCCCCCTTTGATCCATGTGGGACAGGTACAGGTACCCCCTGTGATAGGTTCACCCCCCTGAGCTTGATCCTGTGGGACAGGTACAGGTACCCCCTGTGACAGGTACACCCCCCTGAGCTTGGTCCATGTGGGACAGGTACAGGTTCACCCCCCTGAGCTTGGTCCTGTGGGACAGGTACAGGTACACCTCCCTGAGCTTGGTCCATGTAGGACAGGTACAAGTAACCCCTGTGACAGGTACACCCCCCTGAGCTTGGTCCTGTGGGACAGGTACAGGTTCACCCCCCTGAGCTTGGTCCTGTGGGACAGGTACAGGTTCACCCCCCTGAGCTTGGTCCTGTGGGACAGGTACAGGTTCACCCCCCTGAGCTTGGTCCTGTGGGACAGGTACAGGTTCACCCCCCTGAGCTTGGTCCTGTGGGACAGGTACAGGTTCACCCCCCTGAGCTTGATCCTGTGGGACAGGTACAGGTTCACCCCCCTGAGCTTGATCCTGTGGGACAGGTACAGGTACCCCCTGTGACAGGTACACCCCCCTGAGCTTGGTCCTGTGGGACAGGTACAGGTTCACCCCCCTGAGCTTGGTCCATGTGGGACAGGTACAGGTACACCCCCCTGAGCTTGGTCCTGTGGGACAGGTACAGGTTCACCCCCCTGAGCTTGATCCTGTGGGACAGGTACAGGTACCCCCTGTGACAGGTACACCCCCCTGAGCTTGGTCCTGTGGGACAGGTACAGGTTCACCCCCCTGAGCTTGGTCCTGTGGGACAGATACAGGTACACCCGCCTGAGCTTGGTCTGTGTGGGACAGGTACAGGTACACCCCACTGAGCTTGGTCTATGTGGGACAGGTACAGGTACACCCCCCTGAGCTTGGACTGTGTGGAACGGGGGTTTGTGCGCTCCTCTTCCTGAAAGAAGCTGCTTTTCCTGGTAGCAGTGATTTCTCACTTCCTGTCGTCCCTCTGAGCCAATAGAAAGGGGGCTTGTATGAGCTGCAGGAATTTGATCCTTCTGCACGTAATCGTATTACGCAGAACATGCGGTGGTCAGAAACAAAGTGTCCTATAAACCACGTTACAAACATATTCAACTGGACGTCCTGTTCTAACGTTAGTATAGGCTTTTATTGCATTTTGATCTTGGTTACTGACAGTACAGGGCTCTGTGAAAATAGAAATAAGAATCTCTTAACCTTTTCATGCATGAATTATTACAAAACAGAGCAATATTTTTTTCACATCAAACTCCGCATGTGTTTCACCCGCCTAGGTCACAGAAATGTGCCCCAAATGTCCCCTTGAAAACATAGACCACACATGCAGAATACAACTCTTAATGCATGATGTCCACTTCAGTGGGCAGAAGGTTTTTCGTATACAATACAAGAACTACGGTCATTTTTTGTTTCAAATATAACTAATTCTGCTCCTTGCATTTTCTTCAATAAGAATTTTTTTTAACATGCTCTGTGCTCTAGGATGAGAAGGTTTTCACAGCTACACCAGAGGGAGTTTGTATGTTTCCACCTCCACCTGCCATTTTGACCCTCACTGTATCAAAACTAGAAAAGCCAATACAATGTAACAAGATGGAGCCTATCAAAATTTAGGCAAAGGTGCAAGGAATCTGCTCTGATATTTTTTGGAGATCACAAATGTTTTGACTATGTTAAAATAGACTTTGAATAGCCTGTCCACTGTAGTGGACTCCATGCGTGAAAGGGTGAATACTGAAGTGTCAATATAATGAGCGGCTACTGGAGTGGCCTTTGCCTTCCTTATGAAAATATGAGCTTCCTTAGAGCCTCTTCCAGCACTCAGCTCTGGGTATTTCAGCACTTCCATCATTTATCTGTCATTTACGTGCTCAAATTCTTTACACGGATCGCTGAGCTAAGCGTTAGTCACGTCGCATCTGTCCACTTCAGACAGTGATCATTCCAGGCAGTCATTATAAATCACTCATTAACAAAGTAAAAAAGTATAGCAAACAACTATTTTTAATGGCGATGCATTTGGCAGGTTAATGCATACATCTGTTGCCCTAAAACAAAAGGTTTTTGTCGCAGAAAAACAATTGTCAAACGGCGAAAAGTTCAGGTCCCCCCTGTGACAGGTACACCCCCCTCAGGGTTCATCCAGTTCAGCCTGCTTGTTAAAGATCATCCAGTTCAGCCTACTTGTTAGAGATCATCCAGTTCAGCCTGCTTGTTAGAGATCATCCAGTTCAGCCTGCTTGTTAGAGATCATCCAGTTCAGCCTACTTGTTAGAGATCATCCAGTTCAGCCTACTTGTTAGGGATCATCCAGTTCAGCCTACTTGTTAGAGATCATCCAGTTCAGCCTACTTGTTAGAGATCATCCAGTTCAGCCTACTTGTTAGAGATCATCCAGTTCAGCCTGCTTGTTAGAGATCATCCAGTTCAGCCTACTTGTTAGGGATTACTTTTGATAGAAGTATTTTACAAATTATTTTTACATTTTTTTATGTATTCATCACTTCCTTTGTTGTCACACTTTCTAAATCCCAGTCATCAGGAATCAGTTATTTTTTTAATCCCAGTCATCAGGAATCAGTTCTTTTTTGTGTTCAACTTCAGAAGCCATTATTTCAGGCAGAATGATGACCTCTTTTGTAAATTGGAAATAAATGACACACTGTATGATATGCCTTTCTCATGACCGTATGAACGCCGGCAGTGACAGACCATCTTCGGATATCAAATCAAGATGTTGTTATTGCTGTGATTCCAGCACATTTTTTTCTCACTTTAAAGTATGGCACGGCGTTACAAAAACTGCCTGGTCTCCTCATAGGCTAACTCAGTTCAGGTCCAACTGGGCGACAGGGCGTGCCATTATCATGTGTCACGTTGCGTCATCTGTGTATCTGCGCGTGGAAAGGGCAGAGAGATACGCGCACATAGCGCTAAAGCTGTGCTATCCCATGAATAATGGCAGTCTTTGTCTCAAGACGTTATATCGGTGCTGCTAATACTATAACATTCAGTGCTCATTTTCCTATCTGTCTCTGTGAGACTGTTGTTTTGCGTTGGGGGTCACACTATTTTGCGCACAGCTCGACCCGTTGATGAAGGGCTCTCAGCGCTTTTGGGAAAGATGGCGAGTGATGGGACCGGGCAGGATGACTTTAAGTGTGTGAAAATGGAGCCCCGATAACAGGTTTTGGGATCGGTTCCGCGGCAGACTTGTTTGTTTTTAAACTTGTTGCCAAGCAACACATCATCGAAACCCTAAACAAAAGTCCCGCAGATTTTGGGTATGGATCAGGGCAGGATTGACCTCTCATCTCAGTTCTGCCCCTGTTGTTTTACACTATACTGTATTGTACACAGATACTGAAAGGCCCTTTTAATTGCTATTCATGTGCAAACCTGAATCTCATAGCTCAAAATTATTAGATAACAATGTCAAGCAACATTTATTAAAAGTGTAGAATATATCACATACACAAATGCCCCATTGAACACACACACACACACACACACAAACACATTAAATGAAAAGTGCAAATATTTATTTGTTAGTTTTGCAGTTAACATGCCAACCGAAATGACATAGTACACTGTTAGTTTGCAAGCCCTTTCATGTAATACTACAGCCAGAGATAATAATAGTAGCAATAACAATAAAAAAACACTGTTATGATTTAAATCCTCATGGAAAATGAATGATAAACTCAACAATGCTTATGAAAACATAGGATGACTTTAATTTCATAATTGCGTGTGAAAACTCACAGCCATGCATTCCTTTTTTCAGTCAGTGCTATTTTGAACCACATAAGCTGAGCACATGTTTCACGCCGTATGGTTTCAGTTCTTCTGAACATGCTTCCCCACTGATAGACATCTATTTCCATTAGCCAAGGCTAGCCCACTTTTCTCACTGTTCTATTTCCACTAGCCAAGGCTAGCCCACTTTTCTCACTGTTCTATTTCCATTAGCCAAGGCTAGCCCACTTTTCTCACTGTTCTATTTCCATTAGCCAAAGCTAGCCCACTTTTCTCACTGTTCTATTTCCACTAGCCAAGGCTAGCCCACTTTTCTCACTGTTCTATTTCCACTAGCCAAGGCTAGCCCACTTTTCTCACTGTTCTATTTCCACTAGCCAAGGCTAGCCCACTTTTCTCACTGTTCTATTTCCATTAGCCAAAGCTAGCCCACTTTTCTCACTGTTCTATTTCCACTAGCCAAGGCTAGCCCACTTTTCTCACTGTTCTATTTCCACTAGCCAAGGCTAGCCCACTTTTCTCACTGTTCCTAAAAGCCTGACAACCCCTCTTAATAATAATATCTGGCATTTATATAGCGCCTTTTTCAATACTCAAAGCGCTTACAATGATGAGGGGAAACTCGCCTCAACCACCACCAATGTGTAGCACCCAACTTGGTGATGCAACGGCAGCCATTTTGCGCCAGAATGCTCACCACAGGTCGAGAGGGAAATCATTTTTTTTAGTTAGTACTTGGATGGGGGACCTCCTGTGAAAACCGAAGTGGTGTTGGTGGGCTAGTAGGGGGCAGTTTTCTCTCTGGTTAAATAATAACTGCCCCAGTGTAGTCATGGGGACACCAACCCAGGCTTTTTCAACCTGCCACTGAATCATCCCCCAGTTTAATTGGATAAGCCCACACCTGCTTAGCTTCAGCCATTCAGTAGGAGCAGATTGCATGGTGGTATTTTGGCCTCGTTCATCAGGGTCAGTGATATTTTACGTTGTGGTGGCCCATGACTAACAGCTACTGAAATGCATCTGAGATTTGTAGAGGGCAGGCGGAATTACAAAATCACATATAAAAAAAAAAAACCCTGGAAGATACTGTAGCTACAAGTGCATGAATTTCCATGGTGAGCATTTAGTATATCACTTGCTAGCTAGTTACTGGAGCTAACAACATGCAAGAAGCTATTGTTAAAAAGAAGCTTGGTACCAAACACAAAAGCACTGGAATTATGGTATCCTAAATTTTAGGAGTGTTTAGTAGGGTTTTGGAAGTCCTTTAGAGTGTTGTATAACTTACAGTAAACGGTACTTTTCCAGTTGTCTATATGGCTCATCTAGGTAAGAACTGTAGAGAAACCAAATAGTCTCTGAAACTTGTGAGAAATAAGAAACTTCAATATCCTCTCAGAAAAAAAGGTACAAAAAAATGTGTAAAACCATACAAAAGCTTATCACTGGGGTGGTACCCTATAGATACATACAACTGTCCCCTGAGCCAGCAAGGCATAATTCATGTGTTGCTTATTAGTACCAACATAGAACATTATTGTACTTTCAGGGTACATTCGGGAAATGTGTTCCTTAAAGGACAAAAAAGTACCTCCATTGTATCTTTATTTCTGCGTGTGTATGTAAGTCCTTCTGAACTTCTGTTCTAGTTTAAGCAGTTCTTAACCGACATCAAAAAATGTTACTCTCTTCAACATGAGTTAATTCTTTACTGAATTTCAAAGTAGTAATCCCCAATAAGTGCCGTGCTTGTATAGGATTTATTAGATGTGGCCTCGCTGGATTAAATAGAACATGTATTAATACATTCCTCAGCTGCTTATTGGACCATAACAAAAAACGGTGTTGTTAAAATAATAAAAGGGGGGATCCATAAGCAATTCATATAAAAGGTGTATCACAATCCTTGGAACTTTAATCCTTTGGCCTGAATGGTGACCCCAGGAAAGGTTTGTTTTTTTTGTTCAGCAGGTTTGTGTGCACGGCTACACCTTTTATCCAGCTTCAGTGGTTTGGCTTCTTTCACAAAGAACTATGGCTTTGGCTTCAGACTGTGAGATCACACCTCCAACACTCAACACTGAATTATTATCTGACTTTTAACAATGCCGACTGGAGTCAGGCCAAGCAATGCAACCTTTTGTGGAGTTTATGGACCATGTGAACTGTGACTCACCATTTTAATGCTGCTCAGAAACGTCATGTAATTGATTCCGAATGCATGTTACATAAAAGCCGGGTTAGAAACCCACCGGTCCCAGGATGTGATGTCCGACAATTTTAATGTTGTTATCGATACTTTAAATGGAGACGTCCTGTGCATCTGTGTGCTTTTGTGCCGTTAAAATTTATTTTTTCAAACAATGTTTTAAACCAGTTTCGTGTTTCTTGCGCAAAACGATTGTTGAAAAATTGTCTCACGGCAGTAGAATATTGAATGTATTTCATGATAAGGACATTGAAAATTATACCCAAGAGTCCTTTTAGGGGCGGCGGGTGGGAGGAGTGGCGGTAATGACAGGCCTGTGGAGACCGATTCACCGTTACTATGACAACCTGGAAACAAAGCTATCTTTCATTCCAGGGTGGAAATGTGTCGGTTGTTCCATTTTCGTGGACCGTTCATAAGTATTGTTTATGCAAGTTCAACAGCAACCTGTTTCTCACGCTGAAAACCGCAACATGGGCTACATTATGTGGCTTTAGAGAGTGCAATCAACAGACTAAACATGGAGAAACCAGAGTTTACTCCCGAGAGCTCTGGGTGAGAAAACAGCAGGGCTCACACTTATTTTCCTTGAGTTTTTTTTGTTTTTCTTTTGCATATTAATTGTGCTTCAGGTATCCGATAATCAAAGAATGAGACAATTCTGGGTAAAACACAACTCAGCAGAAAAAAAGAATGGCAACTACTTGTAACTGTACGCCATTGTTTTAGCTTGAGCGGTAAACCTCTTCGCTGGGTTTTGACCTGAATATTTTATGGTGTAGTGGATTACCTTGTCTGTCTGTGTAATTATGAAATGGTTATATGGCCGCACGCCCCTCATTTTCCCGTGATGTAAGCATGTTTCTTTTTTGTATTCTATTTTAGGGAATCCCACTAAAGGTTCCTGAGGTTAGACCAATGACAATAACTACTCTGCATATGTAGGATACACAGAGACAGACGGAGAACTATGCTCTCCACCTCAGATCTGCACACTATTATTGGAATATAAAATTACTGTCTTAAAAAATCAATGCAGTAGAAATTATAATAGTTTGTGTCGTACTTCTGATTTAGATTAATTCAATTTCAGCTTTTGATTTTGTTAGCGAAAGAAAAATGTGTCTTTGTACAGCGACACTCTTCTTGCTACCTGTATGCGCTGTGTAGAACACAGGTACCTGTATGCGCTGTGTAGAACACAGGTACTTGCCGGTACTCAGTCTCTTCACGCGATTCAGCATTTCTGCGTCTGGTTGATGCGCGTTCCCAGAAAGCATTGCTGTTGTAAGCACTTATGGTTGGTCAGGAGTCTGTTTTTTCCTTGCCCTCGTCAACACAGCCAGGTACTGAGACATTGTGCGGAGTCCGTGGAAAACGAATGCATTTAGCCTCAGGTTTCACAATGCTGGTACAGTTATTACCGTACGATATGACTCACAGTCCACTGAATTCCCCAACTTCTTTGTTGGAGAAAATGACGCATGAGCAAGGCCATACTTCAAGGTCATACTTCATCGTCAGAGAAGGCAGCTGATGCAAGCGTCCAATCACGCGTGTTTAATGTATTGGCCTACTCATCTGATTTTGATAAAAGACATCATAATGTTTCATTGCAAAAACCTCAAGACACTATTCAAGGTTTTATTTCTGGGTCTAAATGAACAGTATTTGATTAATGTATTCTGACATCAAGGACTGAAGACCATATAATGTAATATACAATTCATTCTTATGCTGTGACCTTTTAGCAGCTTTGCTTTGGGAAAGATATCGGAAAAGTTTTCTAAACGTTAACAAAAGATTGACGATGCATTATTTTGATGCTTATGTGGAACTTTGCATTCAGGTTAATCTGATTTAAGGCAACCTGCATGTTGGACTTGGTTAAATCTCTTGGACAGCTGGAAAGAGAGCTACCTGGCTAGACTAAAAACCATGTGTGATTGCTGCACTTTTTTATGATTACAGCAAGCTGCTAAATACTGTTTGATATCAGGGATCGTGGCACAAATCTGCGCTTCAGCTTCCAATGGAAAAACACCCAACTATAAACCTTCTATAAACTATAAACCTTTGTCATTTCTGATTGATTTTTATGAATAATTTACTATGCATCCCCTGCTATAAACCACATATTTTATTTATATTGAGATGGGTTTCTGTCAAAAGATATATTATATTTGGTTATGTGTCCCAGAGAGCGTGTAAATAGAAATGGACAAGCTATTTAAGGTGGTGTCTCTGAAACCTTCAGAGAGGTTTTTGAAGATGAATAGTGATTATTCAAAATAGTGAGCTTGGTTTATACAGCCAATTATTAATTATGGTCATATGGGCATAAGGCAGGTGACATTTTTAAAACTTTTCACACGTAGATCCCTCAGCTCAGAAACTCATGGCGCAGTTTTGTAGAATTATTTGCCACTGAAAAACAGCAGAGCCTTGGAGCTACCTTAAAAATATCCCAAGACTGGGACTCTAATCATTCCAGCTCCTCAACAGGAACGTTACATCGGAAGAGCTGGTGGATTTAAGAACCCAAAACATCTGATCACACAAATCTAAAAAAAAAACATGAAATGCATAAAACAAAAAACACTTCCAAATAAATGAATAAGTCTGGAGGTACCACATCAGCCAAAGTTTTTGTTTCAGTTTTGAAAAGGAAAAAAACCGTAATGATTTTATCCTTTGTTCAGCTGCGGCCACTCTGCTGCCAAGCAACAGCAGATGCCTGGGCGTGAACTCGCACGCCGCGCTCGTTTCCTGGTAACCTCTAGCCTATGCGTTTGGGAGCCGGGGGCTTGCGTGTGCTGGGGCCCTTCTGCGTGTAGACTGCATGTGTGCGCACACGCCATGCAGGCGTGAGAGAGGGCCTCAGAGCATCAGACAGCTATTTCAGTCCGCACTCTGCCATGATGCAAGGGCCGACCCTTACTCTGCGCTAGGGTCCTCAGAGGCTGAAGATCTCTGCCTCCAGGAGAGAGAGAGAGAGAGAGAGAGAGAGAGAGAGAGAGAGAGAGAGAGAGAGAGAGAGAGAGAGAGAGAGAGAGAGAGAGAGAGAGAGAGAGAGAGAGAGAGAGAGAGAGAATGGGAGAGAGAGAATGGGAGAGAGAAAAATGGAGAGAGAATGGGAGAGAGAGAAATGGAGAGAGAGAATGGGAGAGAGAAAGGGAGAGAGAGAATGGGAGAGAGAGAAAGGGAGAGAGAGAAAGGGAGAGAGATAATGGGAAAGAGAGAAAGGGAGAGAGAGAATGGGAGAGAGAGAATGGGAGAGAGAGAAAGGGAGAGAGAGAATGGGAGAGAGAGAAAGGGAGAGAGAGAATGGGAGAGAGAGAAAGGGAGAGAGAGAATGGGAGAAAGAGAGAGAGAAAGGGAGAGACAGAAAGGGAGAGAGAGAAAGGAAGAGAGAGAATGGGAGAGAGATAAAGAGAGTTCTCCACTATTTTTTTGGACTGGTTTAATTTTTTAAAATTGACAGCAGCTGTAATGATGTCAGTGTGCAGTGAACGGTATATTCCGGCATTAGGGCAGGGGCTGTATATAAATGTGTATACTCAGGTGCGCTCTGTGACCGCCTCACAGCCAAGCCCGGGTCTAAGGGGAGGCTTTTCAGCGGGCCAACCCTGTTCTGGCTCCCGTCGCTTCCCATGAACCCACAAGCCCCCGAAACAAAGCGGGGGAATAAATTATCTTTCTCACACTTAGCAGGGCTGCTTTCTCTCCCCTCTTTATTTTTCGTATTTTATTTTCTCGCATTACAAATCCAGTTAGCGGGATACACTGGCGTTCGGTGGGGTTTCGCTGCTGTCAGCCCGGCTTGTTGGGATTGGTCATCTTTTTGGGTGTGTTGGAGGGTCAGGTGAGGAGAGGCTTGCTCAGTGGTGAGCTGAAACGGGCCAGGCTATTGTTGGCAGCTATCATTACCCTGTATTTACTCTCAATATAACTTCTTGCTGAATCGTCTTTAATGTACTACAGAATAGCACCAGTGTTTTGTGTATTCCGGTTGTCTCTTTGTAAAACGCATAATTGTGCAGGCTGTCACTGCTGAGATCTTAGCCAGAGAGATCAGCAGGGAGAGAGAAGGCTCAGTGCTGATTTAACACTAGCAGTGTTCAGTCCATGTGTTCCCATAACTTGGTCTCAGAGCTTCATACAAGCTTTAGCGTTTTCTTCACAAACAGCTTAGCGAGTCCATTTCTGAACTTGCAAAGCAATAGATATGAAGTTAGCTAAGTTAAGGAAAATTTTGATTGAATCCAGGCTAGTATGTTCATTAGATGAAAAACCTGCATATATTTGTTCTGTGTAAGTAATTGTTGAAATGTTGTTGGCAAGAAATCAGACAGATGAATTATAACGTCCTAGTATTAGTCAACCATTTTTTGGGATATCGTTGTCTGCTGTTGAATTCACCTCATTGAAAAGGAGACCAAAAACGAGAGAAGTGGACCTTGGGTTATGGGTGTTATTGATTAAAACGATGAACCACAGCTCCACAATCCAAACTTAGGTGAATGTTCACCTCTAAAGGGCAACATTTCTGTAAGAGTTTCCAGAACACATCTTCCATGAAACACAAGCATTGTGCAAAAAACCCAAACTGTAAACCATCTGATATCAAAGGTGATGTGTTTGAATAGTTTTATTTGTAATTGAATCATTGCATTACATTACATTATAGTCATTTAGCAGACGCTCTTATCCAGAGCGACGTACATAGTAATCAATCTATCTCTCCTCACTCTCAGAAAAGAAAGATGATGATGCTTCCACCTTGTGACCTATATAACTCCAGGGGCTCCATCTTGATGATCTTAGCACACTAAGTAGGTCTGTCATGCACGGCGAAGTGCGTTTAGGGCGTGTCCAACTCCACTTTTGCTAGTTAAAGGGTGCACATTTTGAGCGCAAAGTAAAGCGCAAGGTTCAAATGTGCTGAAATTAGCCTCTTCATTAATAACAGGCGTGTCTTGGGTGTAACATGCAATAAACCAATCACAGTGTTATCTCCCATTCCAGTTAAAAGCAACCTGCATTTGCACCGTGGTGGATTGGTAATATAATGGCAAATTTAATTTAAAAACTGCGAAAAAATTTACAGCTGGGGAATCCTGCTTGTGCGCAAGGTTAAAGTGTGTGAGCAAGGAATATATGGATCAATATTATTCGGACTAACCATTATGGCGTGTTTTCATATACACAATAATAATCCTAAACATTAGGGTTTAACACCAGCACGGTGTTTATCACAGGCAATGAATTCCGATGTTCAAGCTTCATCCGAAATTCATATTACGTGCATTCTAATATTGATTAATAACATAAATAGCGTTATTTTGCCTTAATGATGACACTAAATACACAAAAGCTATGAGTGGGAACCCATAGGTTTATGCATATTTTTTATATTGTCCAGCTTATGAAAATATGACCAACGGATTGATTAATGCCATAAAACAAGCCCACTTTCCTGCGATTCCAGGGACAATTCCAGGGTACGTCTATTCCGGGAGGGAAAATGTTTTAATTTGGAGAAAAAAATCATCCCCATTTCACAATGTAATCTTTAAATTAATTTTTTTATGCATGTCTGTGTGCACCCCGGTGTTGTGCACACGCCTATGTGGACACATATTACATGTTGCATCTTCATATTGCGCAGAAAAAATAACATTGAATCAACTGCGACATGACTTAAAGAGATAGTTCACCCATTTTAAAAAATTTATATTGTTTTACTTACCCCCAAAATGGTATGTATGGTTCTAGTGATTATGCCCAGGTCTCACCGTTGTAGCTAAAATTGGCTAAACCTGAATTGAAACAATGCTAACAATTAGCATCTTGCCATTGGATTTAATGGCACCCCCCACTAACCTTTGTTTAAATAACCGCCTAAATCCACTCAAATAAGGTTTAACAACAGCTTTACAGGTGTCGTTGTTGGAATCGAAAATGCACATATGATTACCGAGTGCACAAGGACAATATTCTTGCTAAATTACTATATATAATTATGTCTTTCAGCTTCTGTCTGTTTAGATTATGAAAATACGGTAAGAGAGCCGCGGTCAACTTTTAGTGACCAGCCTGTGAACAAAAAAGCAGCTAGCGTTTGTTTTCTAAATGTCTTATTATGAAGAAGATGACGGGGTGGAATTTTGTAGTTGAACCATACTTGCTTGAGCCGGAATATACTGATTTAGAATGAGAAGAAATGAATGAGAATGAGAAAACGCTCCTCTTGATCCCCAACCTGTGCCCAGAACGTCGGGGAACTGGTGGTGCAGTTGCGGTTTGTGCAAAGCTATGCCCACCAGAGTGGAATGTAGCTGCTGCAATGATTGGGAATCGCTGACAGCCCGGCTGGAAAAGACGGCCGATCACCCAGATGACCCAAAGACCACCTGTATCACACACCACAAGGATGTCCCTGCCTAACTGAATCCAGCAGTCTTGGAAACATTTTTCCATATCCCTGTGTTTTCAAACATGAC
The DNA here is from genome assembly GCA_022702515.1 of Ilyophis sp. 1 JC-2022. Classification (NCBI taxonomy): domain Eukaryota; kingdom Metazoa; phylum Chordata; class Actinopteri; order Anguilliformes; family Synaphobranchidae; genus Ilyophis; species Ilyophis sp. 1 JC-2022. The sequence continues at coordinate 1,616,933 of CM040398.1, read as the reverse complement.
ATGAAAATCCAGATTTGATTGTAATATTTCTCAGGCAGGATATGAACATAACCAGCATGAGTGCTGTTTCTCACTCAGGATATGAACATAGCCAGCATGAGTGCTGTTTCTCACTCAGGATAATAAACATAGCCAGCATGAGTGCTGTTTCTCACTCAGGATAATAAACATAGCCAGCATGAGTGCTGTTTCTCACTCAGGATAATGAACATAGCCAGCATGAGTGCTGTTTCTCACTCAGGATAATGAACATAGCCAGCATGAGTGCTGTTTCTCACTCAGGATAATGAACATAGCCAGCCTGAGTGCTGTTTCTCACTCAGGATAATAAACTTAGCCAGCATGAGTGCTGTTTCTCACTCAGGATAATGAACAAAGCCAGCATGAGTGCTGTTTCTCACTCAGGATATGAACATAGCCAGCATGAGTGCTGTTTCTCACTCAGGATAATGAACATAGCCAGCATGAGTGCTGTTTCTCACTCAGGATATGAACATAGCCAGCATGAGTGTTGTTTCTCACTCAGGATAATAAACATAGCCAGCATGAGTGCTGTTTCTCACTCAGGATATGAACATAGCCAGCATGAGTGCTGTTTCTCACTCAGGATAATGAACATAGCCAGCATGAGTGCTGTTTCTCACTCAGGATAATGAACATAGCCAGCATGAGTGCTGTTTCTCACTCAGGATAATGAACATAGCCAGCATGAGTGCTGTTTCTCACTCAGGATAATGAACATAGCCAGCATGAGTGCTGTTTCTCACTCAGGATAATGAACATAGCCAGCCTGAGTGCTGTTTCTCACTCAGGATAATAAACTTAGCCAGCATGAGTGCTGTTTCTCACTCAGGATAATGAACAAAGCCAGCATGAGTGCTGTTTCTCACTCAGGATAATAAACATAGCCAGCATGAGTGCTGTTTCTCACTCAGGATAATAAACATAGCCAGCATGAGTGCTGTTTCTCACTCAGGATAATAAACATAACCAGCATGAGTGCTGTTTCTCACTCAGGATAATGAACATAGCCATCATGAGTGCTGTTTCTCACTCAGGATAATGAACATAGCCAGCATGAGCGCTGTTTCTCACTCAGGATAATGAACATAGCCAGCATGAGTGCTGTTTCTCACTCAGGATAATGAACATAGCCAGCATGAGTGCTGTTTCTCACTCAGGATAATGAACATAGCCAGCATGAGTGCTGTTTCTCACTCAGGATAATAAACATAGCCAGCATGAGTGCTGTTTCTCACTCAGGATAATGAACATAGCCAGCATGAGTGCTGTTTCTCACTCAGGATAATGAACATAGCCAGCATGAGTGCTGTTTCTCACTCAGGATATGAACATAGCCAGCATGATTGCTGTTTCTCACTCAGGATAATGAACATAGCCATCATGAGTGCTGTTTCTCACTCAGGATAATGAACATAGCCAGCATGAGCGCTGTTTCTCACTCAGGATAATGAACATAGCCAGCATGAGTGCTGTTTCTCATTCAGGATAATGAACATAGCCAGCATGAGTGCTGTTTCTCACTCAGGATAATAAACATAGCCAGCATGAGTGCTGTTTCTCACTCAGGATAATGAACATAGCCAGCATGAGTGCTGTTTCTCACTCAGGATAATGAACATAGCCAGCATGAGTGCTGTTTTTCACTCAGGATATGAACATAGCCAGCATGATTGCTGTTTCTCACTCAGGATAATGAACACAGCCAGCATGAGTGCTGTTTCTCACTCAGGATAATGAACATAGCCAGCATGAGTGCTGTTTCTCACTCAGGATAATGAACATAGCCAGCATGAGCGCTGTTTCTCACTCAGGATAATAAACATAGCCAGCATGAGTGCTGTTTCTCACTCAGGATAATAAACATAGCCAGCATGAGCGCTGTTTCTCACTCAGGATAATGAACATAGCCAGCATGAGTGCTGTTTCTCACTCAGGATAATGAACATAGCCATCATGAGTGCTGTTTCTCACTCAGGATATGAACATAGCCAGCATGAGTGCTGTTTCTCACTCAGGATAATGAACATAGCCAGCATGAGTGCTGTTTCTCACTCAGGATAATAAACATAGCCAGCATGAGTGCTGTTTCTCACTCAGGATAATAAACATAGCCAGCATGAGTGCTGTTTCTCACTCAGGATAATAAACATAGCCAGCATGAGTGCTGTTTCTCACTCAGGATAATAAACATAGCCAGCATGAGTGCTGTTTCTCACTCAGGATAATAAACATAGCCAGCATGAGTGCTGTTTCTCACTCAGGATAATGAACGTAGCCAGCATGAGTGCTGTTTCTCACTCAGGATAATGAACGTAGCCAGCATGAGTGCTGTTTCTCACTCAGGATATGAACATAGCCAGCATGAGTGCTGTTTCTCACTCAGGATAATGAACGTAGCCAGCATGAGTGCTGTTTCTCACTCAGGATAATGAACATAGCCAGCATGAGTGCTGTTTCTCACTCAGGATAATGAACATAGCCAGCATGAGCGCTGTTTCTCACTCAGGATAATAAACATAGCCAGCATGAGTGCTGTTTCTCACTCAGGATAATAAACATAGCCAGCATGAGTGCTGTTTCTCACTCAGGATAATAAACATAGCCAGCATGAGTGCTGTTTCTCACTCAGGATAATAAACATAGCCAGCATGAGTGCTGTTTCTCACTCAGGATAATGAACATAGCCAGCATGAGTGCTGTTTCTCACTCAGGATATGAACATAGCCAGCATGAGTGCTGTTTCTCACTCAGGATAATGAACATAGCCAGCATGAGTGCTGTTTCTCACTCAGGATATGAACATAGCCAGCATGAGTGCTGTTTCTCACTCAGGATATGAACATAGCCAGCATGAGTGCTGTTTCTCACTCAGGATAATGAACATAGCCAGCATGAGTGCAGGGATTTACAGCTAAATCTCGTCCCACCCCCCAATTCCCATAGATTCAAATGCAGAGACATTATAGTATCACTTGTAAGAGTGCCCGAAAATAAGATATCAAGAGTCTTTTGATGTTTTTGGGTCTCAAGGAAGTCATGGCATGCAAAGTCATATGTGACCAAATATTTAAAATTATTTCCTTATTCTATATACAAATGCAGGGGTGCCAATAATTGTAGCACAGGAGGTTTTGTTAAAAATAATTATTTCTTGATCAGGGATTTTTTTTTCCATAATAAATTTACTCAAATTAAAGGTTGGATTTTTCTCATTTTTTCAGTGTGAGATTAAGCTAATTCACCAAACGGTGAAATTTTTCTAACTCTTTTTATTCATTTTTACCAAGTGTGCAAAATCTGAGGATGATATGCAAAACTACTAAACGACTATGATACAAAATATAGGCAGTATACCCTGTTGTCCATTAGTGTCTCCAAATCTATCCAAATGGCTAAATTGTGTACTGCTCTAAATAAACAAAAAAGAGTGATATATTTAACTACAAATCAACAGTTTTGGCTCATAAAACTCACTTTTGCATCCTTTTCACCAGTATAGGGGGGTAGATATCTACGGGTTCAAAACCCCGATGCAAAACATGTCATAAAATGAATAAAATTCGTTTTCTTCATTATAAATCATATACATTTGCCCCTTCTGATGGTTTAAGATAAAAACATTGATATCACAGTGTTACATACACCTAAATATGTAGCCTAATCGTTTACTCTTGTACCTCAATAAAACATCAGTTTCCCCTGTACTCTACAGTATGTATACTTTTGCCTGTACTCTACAGTATGTATACTTTTGCCTGTACTCTACAGTATGTATACTTTTGCCCCGGGATTGCATTTTTCAGTTTAAAAAATTTTTTTTTTTAATGTTCCTTTTCATAATGACTCCAAGAATTTTTTTTACATTAATCTACCACATATCAGCGCACAGTAATTTGGAATGAGCATTTGCCATGCCCTAAGTGACAAGTATATACGCCATAGCCTATATTATGTATGATAACATGAAAATAAAATAGTATTCCACCATCTGCAAAATGCTGCCAAATGTTCTATTTTCAATAAAAATTGGTAGCCTACATCTAAAATAAATTTTACGATTGCAATACAGTATGTGAAATGTACGAAGCCCCTAAAGGGACATGGAAAAACATTTTTTTTTGATGATTATGTTGTACTGAATTTTAATTATTATAATTTTTTTGATAGGCTCATTATCTTGTGCTCACATGCCTATGCCTTACCGATTAGACCGCAGATCAACACAAACAAGTATGTCTCTTTAAACCGTTTAGCCTATTTCGAATGCACAAGTTTTCATTATCTCATGCTCACAAAGTAATTTGAAAGCCAGTGGAACACTATGTAACTTTGTTGTCAAATATATTATCACCACCCCATCAATTGCCCTGTTTTGTGCGCATGATCACAGTCGTTAGGCTACAGCTGATGACAGTAATTACCACAATAGCTGTCTGTAATAGCCCTAAATGTGTTAAAAGGTAGTGTAAATGAGGCAGTGTAAATGAGGCAGTGTAAATGAGGTCTAATAGATGACGAATAATGAATATGGGCATAGTATTTAAATATGCAATGACTTTAAAAAAACTATTGTAGCTAACTGAATGAAACTATTTGGCTTTTAAGATTGAAAAATGAAAATCTTAGACAAGGATTTCAACCGGCTACCTACATATTACAAGGCAGACACCTTACCTACTAAACCGCAGATTAGCACAAGTGAATCATTGTCTCGGGCTATTGATTCGCCGAGGCTGGTAACTCACGTGCCGAGCGCAGCTCCCTACTGAATTGCGACTGACTTGGCTGGTCACTCGCATTCCTAGGCTGGTCACTCACATGCCTATGCCTTTCCGACTAGACCACAGATCAACACAAACGAGTATGTCTCTTTTAACCATTTATTTTGAATGCGCAAGTTTTCATTCAATTTGCCTATTAAAAAAAAAAGAATTTAAAAATAAATTTCCCTTTAGAGGCTCTGTAGAAATGCGATCAAAATGTGAAAATAACAATAGGTCTATCAATCATATTGGAAAGAGTGCTCGAGTGGAAAAATGAACGTACATATGTAGCCAGCGAGACCAACTGCATTTTAAAATGCAAAAATACTTACATATCGGGAAAGGGAATACTCCCCTCCCTAATGTGTTTTCTATAGAGCTTGTGTAATACTATACCGTTAAAACGAAAACTGCCGTTATGCTGGCCTGCAATTAATTTTTCAAAGCACAAAATATGACATTGCATATACCGCAGTTAAGGTTACAATGTACTCTATTGGATAAAAAAGCCGACAATTAAACCAGAATGAACTGTAATGAATGAGACGGGCTTGGGGGGTATTATGAGTTGACGTTTCAGATAGTGTAATAGTGGTATAAAGTGTTGTATATTTCTCAAACTAATTGTACCAGACAATAAATGACCACTGAATTTTGAAAGGAACATCTCTATCTGTAAAACCAATGGTAGGATTGTATGGTTATTTCATATTTAGTAGCAGATATTCATTGTATCACATGTTTATTTTGCATTTGAGTGAGCAGGGCTTTTCACTGCGTTTTTGGCATACGATCAGGCTATTGTTGGGTTTATCTTGTTGCAATGACGGAATTTTAATTTTATATGATGAATAAATATATTTATGAACTCATACATAGATGCTATTGTCCACTATGTCACACATGGGTAGGTATAGACTGGGTGGGGGGTGGGGGTGTTTGTTAAATGGACTTGCTATGGGAAAATAGTGACACTTTCTATTCAGCAGAGCTGTCATGAATCGTCTATCAATAAAGTTAAAACACAGAGTTTGTGATTTAAATAGTTTGGCTGCAGGAGCAATGGATGTCTCAATTGAGCAAAATTATGTTTTTATTTGGAACTATTCATTTTTACTATTCTCATCTTAAGGTTATTATTCAAAACTTTTAAGTTTACAACATCACATTTCACCTTTTGAATATACTGTCATATATACCTAGAAAAATAAAGTGCCTAAAGTGACCTTTTTATATGCACAGCATGTTTTGAGAGAAGCAATCAGGAGACAATTTATAATTTGAATAATGTTACACAGCCAGATTATCCACCATGATCAAGTCAGGCTTATTTGAGAAGGACGGAAAGAACAGCAACACCCCTCACACATGGACAACCCATTACATAAAGAACAGCAACACCCCTCACACATGGACAACCCATTACATAAAGAACAGCAACACCCCTCACATATGGACAACCCATTACATAAAGAACAGCAACACCCCTCACATATGGACAACCCATTACATAAAGAACAGCAACACCCCTCACATATGGACAACCCATTACATAAAGAACAGCAACACCCCTCACATATGGACAACCCATTACATAAAGAACAGCAACACCCCTCACATATGGACAACCCATTACATAAAGAACAGCAACACCCCTCACACATGGACAACCCATTACATAAAGAACAGCAACACCCCTCACATATGGACAACCCATTACATAAAGAACAGCAACACCCCTCACATATGGACAACCCATTACATAAAGAACAGCAACACCCCTCACATATGGACAACCCATTACATAAAGAACAGCAACACCCCTCACATATGGACAACCCATTACATAAAGAACAGCAACACCCCTCACATATGGACAACCCATTACATGGACGTCTGCTTTTTTATTCTCCCTTCCCCCATCGGTGACTGTTCAGAGATTATTATTATTTTTTAACCAGACGGGCCCTGTGGATCCAGCGTTGTTCAGGGAGCACGGTCCATGCAAGCCTCACAGAGAGAGTGGACAGGATCCAAGCTCTGATCAGAGTTTGGGGGGTGGGATGGCCTGATGCTTGGCATTGATACTGCCCAGCGAAAGCTACATTCTGGGGATTACCCGTCCTGCTCTCCAGCCACAAAGGAAGCAGTGTTACTGCAGAAAGGGCAGGGGCTGCTAAACGCAGGCTCACAATCGTTATGTGAAGTAGCTGGTGGTTTCAGAATAAAGGCGGACACATGGACTGTGCCAGGATCGGCATCCTGGTGGCTCAGTCACATGAACACAAACAGGAAAAAAAGTGAAGGTCACAATGCCAGGCAGAATCAGGGGAGTACAGATGAGCTCAGTGCCAGGCTGAATCAGGGCAGTACAGAAAGACTCAGTGCCAGGCTGAATCAGGGCAGTACAGAAAGACTCAGTGCCAGGCTGAATCAGGGCAGTACAGAAAGACTCAGTGCCAGGCTGAATCAGGGCAGTACAGAAAGACTCAGTGCCAGGCTGAATCAGGGCAGTACAGAGGGTCGCAGAGCCAGGCTGAATCAGGGCAGTACAGAGGGTCTCAGAGCCAGGCAGAATCAGGGCAGTACAGAGGGTCTCAGAGCCAGGCAGAATCAGGGCAGTACAGAGGGTCTCAGAGCCAGGCTGAATCAGGGCAGTACAGAGGGTCTCAGAGCCAGGCTGAATCAGGGCAGTACAGAGGTGATTATGGGGGTGATGGAGCTTTATTTCACCAAAACATTTTAATACCAGAACAAATAACATGTGTACAGTTAACATGCCAATATTCAGCAGATTTCTACCAAGCTCAGACCCTCCAACATAGAACAGAATAGTATACACAAACACACACACACACGTGCACACACATGCACATGCACAGACACACAGTAGTGTACACACATATACATCACATACCTCCACACACACACTGTGTGCAAACACACCCACGTGCACACACATGCGCAGGTGCACACATGTGTTCAAACGCATACACGTGCAAACACACATGCGCGCACACACGCACGCACATGTGCGCACACACACATACACGGTAGCACTATCCGCAGGTCCTCTCTCTCTCAGTGTCCCGCAGCAGTAGCCCACTAGCCGTGCAGACGCCCACACTCAGCCCTTCACGCTACCACAACCACTAACACGCGATTAAACGGGTACAGTTGGCATATAAAGCATGCAGCCAACCCACTTTCTTTTTTCATTTTCTGTGCAGTTAAATGTACTTGGCCCTTAAAAGGCAGGCAGGAGTTACAAGCTGGTTTCAGAACAAATTGTCCCTTTATTCTGTTGAACAGTAAAATGACCGTGTTGTTGTGTGCCTTTAGTTTAGTTAATTTTTTATTTTTTTATTTTTTACTATTGTCTCCAGACAGTGTCATTAAACATTACCGGGGGCCTTTTATTGAATTGTTTTAAATTATGAACGATGTGGCCGTGAAATGGCCCAGCCGTGTTAGCGGACGATGGCTCAGCCGTGTTAGCGGACGATGGCCCTGCCGTGTTAGCGGACGATGGCCCTGCCGTGTTAGCGGACGATGGCTCAGCCGTGTTAGCGGACGATGGCCCTGCCGTGTTAGCGGACGATGGTTCAGCCGTGTTAGCGGACGATGGTTCAGCCGTGTTAGCGGACGATGGCTCAGCCGTGTTAGCGGACGGATTAGCTCACCCCTACGGAAGAATAATCGCAATCTTCAGCACTACAAAACAGCCCTTTCTGGGGGTGAAAAGAACTGCTCCTGGATCCAGGCTACGAAAACAAGAGCGCTCTCTCGTGCCAAAGTAAATTCTTCTCTGTCACTAATTATAAAGAAAGTCTGCCTTTTGGGGGAGATATGCAATTCTGTCAGTATCCAAAGCAAACAAACCCTACTGCTGACAGCAAGATGCCCAGTGTGCCAGCCTCAGGGCTCATAAATATTCTCACCCTGGTGAGGGGGGGGGGGCAGACTTTGACTTATCTGCAACAGTATAGCTCTTCTTTTGCTATTTATTCCATCTGATTTAACCACATAAGAGAGCCAACTTTGAAATGGTCAAATATAAATTTTCAAAGAAGAGTTAAAAGGCTCAGCATTCCATAAACTAGCATACACTGTTTTATACTGCATTAGCAATACAGCTGACCAGTTATTACACAGCAGAAGTGCAGTTCTTGTGAAATCAGGCAGGGGAATGTGCACTTGGGGGGGTTGGGGGTGCCCCACAGGACAGATAGCCACAGCTGGAACTGCCACGGTCGAAATTTGACTCAACAATGCAGAGTACGTGACTACACATAGAGCTACCACTTTACCCACATGCACCACCTGGCAACCCGCTACCTGCCAAGCCTATCACATGCACGTCACATGACTCCCTACCCAGCCTGTCACACACATGTCACATGACCCCCTACCCAGCCCATCACACACGTCACATGACTCCCTACTCTAGAACGTGTTGGTCTGCTTCCTTGAGTCAGTGCTGACCTTTAGCCTAACAGCTTGGTTTGGCTCATTAAGTGAAATCAGGCAACTGAAGATGGAGAGGGTGACAGTACAGGCTACTAAAATTATAGGGAACCAACAAAAACTGCTGAAACATCTGTATGAGGAGCATACAATTAAAAAAGAAAAGAGGATTATGGCCCTTCCATCACATCCTCTGAACTTTCTCTGTAAGACTCTTCCATCAGGTCGAAGATTAAGGTCCTTGCCCCTTAAAGCAAAAAGAGCCCGAAACAGCTTTGTCCCTACAGCTGTTAGACTGCTTAATGACATTGGACATCTCAAGACAGTAAAGGCATATGAGGAACTGTTATTGCTTTTGATTAATATTTAAGAAATTTAATATAATAGTCATTTTAATCATAAATGATTAATCACACAATAATGTGAAACTTCTGATTCAATTAAATGTCTTTATTTAACATGTTTGTTTGTATTTGTGGGTCTGCCCCACTATCTATGCCTTTCTTACTGCTGGAAACTACAACTGAAGTTCCCTAACAGGAAAATAAAAGTTATACTATTCTATTCTATTCTATTCTATTCTACCCAGCCCGTCACACGCACGTCACATGACCCCCTACCCAGCCCGTTACACGCATGTTACACACTGTCACATTTCACAGCTATCCGTGCTCTTGTGTAGGAGCAGAACAGCTCCATAGCCTTGATATGCTAACTGGTGTAAATTATATTCTAGTATTTGCGAAATTAAATATATAAAAGCTCAGTACTAAATTAAAACATTTCTGTTTTAAAGACATGCTTGAACTTGAGTTGATGTCTTTAAAAGCTCTGTCAGAGCAGGATGATTCACTGCTAACAAAGTCCAATTGTAAATGAGCCTTCAGCTATAGTGTTTGGTGCCAGCATAGAAAATACACTCTGTCAGACTTTCTAAAATGCTAATTTAATTAATTTTTAACCTCCCAATTCACCTTTCTTTTTCAGACACCTGTATGAGAAGAGGATCGTCTGATTGGGGTGTAACAAACCAAAGCCCAACAGCTATATGGCACCAGACCCTTCTGGTTATTAATACGTCGTTTGAAAAGCATATTCTGTCTCTCAGCGGCGGTGTGAATATGGACTAAGCCTCCTGAGCTTCTGCTCTTTTACTTCATCGCCCTGGACATGGAATAATTACTGTTTCTTTTTAAAGGAAGAATAATGTGGACATTTACAGCCTTTAAAGAATCCAGTAATCATATAAAACAAAAAACAATTAAACGGGCATAAAACATTGTGGCATGTGTAGGCAGCTGCAAAAAAGCAAACATAAGCACAAATTGGCTTATACCATGTGTCAAAAGGGCCCTTTTCCCCCAGATTAACCACAGCAAACTACCTATTTCTTAGAAGTTTCCACTGTCTTCTCCCATTAAGAGAAGTCCAGTTTATGGATGCAATGGAATAGACTTATGGGATGTGGGGTTGGTATGGAAGCATATTTTGGGACTGGAAACCATTCTAGATAGATATAAATTTAAATATGTTTATATTTACACAGAACAACTGCAGTTGACTGTGAATACACAATAGACTGATTGGGTACAGCAGACAGTGAGCTCTACAGTGCGCTGGGCTTAGCTCCAGCCTTGCCTGTACACAGCTTCCAGGAGTGTTTCATGAGTTGGATTCTTCTCCCTCACTTCATATATTTGCAATTTCCGTCATTCCCTAAGCGTTTTATGTTCTAGAATTCCAACTACCGCAATGCAGAATTGTCACGGAACATTGTGCATCCGAAAGGTCAGTCTGTTGAGCGTTGGGCTTCTGTGGGGGGTAGGCCGGGTTTAGGAAGATCATGACTATCCAGCCATTGGGCACGTGTACTTACTGTGTAAGGGGTTTATTGAGTGTTCGGAGATTCAAACGCAAAGGTGGGGAGATCAGAACAAGTCAGCTCACAACAGTGAGGACCAATAATGAGGGGGAGGAAATAATAAAGAAAAGAAAAAAAAAACAGGAACCTAATTCCTTAAGGCTAAAAGCCAAAACTAAAATTAACCCACAAAACCAGGCACACTACTTAAACTAGTAGAATACAAACTAAATCTCCTGAGCTCACGTAACGAGCTAATAACGGGAAACTTCGTAAAACAAAAAAACACTCTCGGCTACCGTAGCTCCAAGCCGGAAGAGTGAAAAACCAAAACGAAAAAACAAATAAAAACTGTCTCAGAGAGAACAGCAAAGAAACAAAATAAATAGCACAAAATACTACCAGGTAGAAAACAATCCTATACCCGATTAAGTAGCTATAAGAAGTTCCCCCTGAACATAAACAGAGTTTAGTATCAGGAGGTCGCTAGTTCCTGGCTATACCTGGCTCGAATGCAATGTTGTGAGACAAACAAGCACCGGAGAAGCGGAAGTGAGGAACTTAAATACCCTGCAGGTAGAAGCGCAGGTGAAAACAATAATGAGGCTGCAAACCACAACACGGAACGTGAAAAAAATTGGATTGATTCCTAATCGTGACGGCAGGACGAGAGCCGCAAAAGAAAAGAAAACAAACAGCCACAAACCACTACATACTTTCTTTCTAATGTATGTCTATTAAGTATTATAGCCTACTAAAATATAGCCTCCCTTTCTTGCCACACGACATGGGGGGTGGGACATACTCTCATTCTGGACATCAAATGTTTGGAATTGTTCTTTTTATAATTCATAATAAAAATGGAAAAAATAGTATTAGTGTTCATAAGAAGGAAGCGCATCCCATTTCTTTTTCTTGTCTGAACTAGTCCAATTATCTTGATCTGAAGCGTGAAAAAGAGTTGGCTTCTTTTTGTTGGGGTCCAGCAGCTTGTTACAGCATTACATCATGTGTTATAGCACAAACAGGAGAGGGTTCACAGTGTGTGTGTGTGTGTGTGTACATGAGTGTGTGCATGTGTGTGCGTGTGTGTACGGGTGTGTGCGTGTGTGTGCATGAGCGTGTGCATGTGTGAGTATGTGTGTGTGTACCTGTGTGAGTGTGTGTACGTGAGTGTGTGCATGTGTGTGCGTGTGTGTGTGTGTGCGGGTGTGTGCGTGAGCGTGTGTGTCTGCATATGTGAGTGTGTATGCGTGTGAGTGTGTGTGTACGTGTGTGTGCGTGAGTGTGTGTGTGTGTGTGTGTGTACGTGTGTGAGTGTGTGTGTGTGTGTGTGAGTGTGTGTGTGTGTGTGTGTCAGTGTGTCTGTGTGTGTGTGTGTGTGTGTGCATGCATGTATGTGTGTGTGTGTACGTGTGTGAGTGTGTGTGTACGTGTGTGAGTGTGTGTGTACGTGTGTGTGTGTGTGTGTGTGTGTGTGTGTGTGTGTGCATGTATGTATGTGTGTGTGTGTACGTGTGTGAGTGTGTGTGTACGTGTGTGAGTGTGTGTGTACGTGTGTGTGTCTGTGTGTGTGTGTGTGTGTGTGCATGTATGTATGTGTGTGTGTGTACGTGTGTGAGTGTGTGTGTACGTGTGTGAGTGTGTGTGTGTGTGTGTGTGTGTGTGTGTGTGTGTGCATGTATGTATGCGTGTGTGTGTGTGTGTGGAGGGTGAGATCAAGGTTTTGGAAGCAGTCACAGGAAGGGAGGGGAGAGGAAGGGATAGAAGAATAAAAGAAGGGAGTAAAATGAAAATAAAGGAAAGGTAGACATGCTGTGCAACACACTGTGGGCTTTTCTCTGCACTAATTCGCCCATAAAAGAAAGGACAAATAAACAGTGACAGAAACATCGTGTGATATTTCACCAACCTGACATCTGGGATTTCTTCACAGCTTAGTAATTGTGCTCTTACGTCATGGAAATCCTTTTTAAATAGAAGATGGTAAAATATGCTGAATATTTAATGCGAGCTGTGCAACCTGTACTATCAAATAAATAATGTTTGTCATTTTGTCAGGGTTTTGAAAAACAGTGAAAGCAGATATTAGACAGGAGAAAAGGTGGAACCAATCTTGACATGTTTAATGCATTCTTGTTTATTTGATTACAGTCTCCAGATGTCTGTATAAAGTGCGCTAGATGCTGTTTGTGAAATCTGAGCCAATCGCATGGCCAGTACCCCGTTTACAGAAGATAAATCTAATGTTTTATATTCACATCCAGCTGTTTCTGGATTTGCCAAAGCATTTTCACTGGATTGAGATCAGATGATTGAGTAAGCCAGTCCACCAACCTGGTAACCCTTTTCTCCAGATCAATTGGTGAACTTTTTTTTCTTCTGTTGACAGTTTTCCTACCTTGCAATGACTGAGCAAACTACCCTCCATTTAACTGTGCATTATCATCCTTACATTATCATCATGGATGTATGCATATGAATATGATATCTATGTTTTATAGACAAGTAATAGATGTGCTATTACAGTGGCATGTTGATGACTGATGTGAATTCAAATTAAGTTGAAGATGTTGTATATAGGCTATTGTGTTCAACCACCGTAGGCTAAATGACTTTATTAAGTATGTCATTAAAGGGTAACAAAGCACCAAAACAACTTATTTTAGATGAGAGCTGATACATTTGTTTTTTTCTAAGTGTTACTGATTGATCCTGGTCCAAATCTTGACAAATTACTGCAGTCAGCGCAAAAAATCGTAAACTTTAAGAATCTGGCTCAAAAGTGTCTCTAGTGGTAAAATGTTAGGTACTGCATGTTCAATCTGTGATTGGACAGACATTTCCTCCCGGTGACAAAATAGAAACCTGTACAGCTACACCCACCAATAGTTCGGTGGCTACACCCTGAAGTTTTGGAGCGAGGGTGGACTACACTAATAAAAGTGAATCTCAGCGCAGTGGTTGATCTGTGTGGAGAGGATAATCAAGAGATAGAGCGAGCAAGCGATATAGTTAGCTTACAGTTGAGCTTTTTTGAATATTCTAGTTATAGTAGCCAATTTTTTTATAGTTAGCTTGATAGTTCCTTGATTTTTGATATAGCAAGTAGCTAGCTAGTTTTTTTATTATTATAAATATATTGGCTATTAAAAATAATTATATAGTATAAAGCATATGAAAACTGCGTATCTGACAGGGACGTGGAGAGCTACTCTCTGCGTTGCATGCAAGATGTGGATATTTTCTGTATTTGTATGTTAAAACAAAATTTTACGTTCTGACAAGGTAAGAAAAGTATCAATTGTTTACTTTGTTCACACTGTGCCCTTGCTGGCCTGTTTATGTCGAATATTTTCAACAAATTATTCATTACGCTGCACGACACCGTTCAGTGTGAGCTGCAGTGCTCACTGTGGACGAGAGCAGTTATTTACATTTTGTTGGTTAATGAAGTCACTTTTAAAAAATATTGTTGAATTTATGTTTTAGGGTATATTATTGCTATATGTGGTATTTCCAGCAGAAAGGGGGGATTTGGGTCAAATAGTTGAGCCAGGAGTTGGAGTAGCCTATGCTATACGTTTACCTTTGCAACGTACGTCCCTACAACAGACATTCTCTCTTGGGCCTCGTACACACTGGGGTTTTAGTTTGGAAACGTTTCTGAAACATTTTAATTTGGAGGTTTTTGCTACCTTGACCTGCAGGACACAAAGTACACAGTACTTGCAGGAATTCTATGGTTTTATAATTCTCCGCGATGCACGTTTTCTTGACAACCGATTTGATATTTTGTGTTCCTTGGTATCCATATCAACAAAATAAACAACATGGATCATTTGCCGCAATCAAGTGGTGTAAATGAGTCTCCTCCTCCTTCCAAATTGAACCACAATCGGCAGTCACAATATAGAGATAAAATAATATAATAAACACAAAGGTTCAACTGTCAAATTAACTTTGTGAAGATGTTTGAAATTCCCACGGAATTTGCGAGTAGGCTACCACCAACAAAACTGTAGGCTACATTAATGATTCTAAAAGGTAGGTTTCGATAACCGAGAGGGAGAGAGAAAGAAAGAGAGAGAGAGAGAGACAAAGCAGCCGCTGTGAGTGCTGTCCAGAGTACAAATTAGCTTTTGGCTACTAGTGAAAAAAAATTGCTGGGGCATGGTTTGATACCTGGAGCTCAGCCCCGATATTATTTCCTTATCACACCCAGATTTAGGCATTTTTCGAATTTAAAAAGTTTTCATCTCAGTTGCACATAATTAGGAACAGATACCACTGTGGAAATTTAGATTGCTGGTATTTCAAAATTACTTTCAGTTATGCTGGTATTGAGCATAAGGTTGGTTTCACTGAATCTGAAAAAAAAAAACTTTAAGTATTGTTTGCTTGAATTGCTTATAATGGCTAAGTGTGTTTGATTGAATCTAGGGGATAGTTGGTGATGAGCAGTTTTAACTGAACGACTTAGGCACCCTTGACCTAATTTAGTTATTTTAGACTTCCCTCTTCTAAGTCAGGCCAGCGGCTCGGCCTCTGGCCACCATTTTACAATATGGAACCCTAATGGGGGGTAGTGTGTGAGTTATTGTAAGCACAGTAACGTGATCACTGGTGTAAATTCATAACCCCCCCCCCCCCCCAACACACACACACTCACACTCCAACTCTGTCTATCATATGTGAACATAATGATTTATTGGTTGTAATTTCCCACATGAAAAGCCTCCTCGGGCACAGAGTCAGAACATAGTAACCCTGTATCTCAGGGACTCCTCGGGCACAGAGTCAGAACATAGTAACCCTGTATCTCAGGGACTCCTCGGGCACAGAGTCAGAACATAGTAACCCTGTATCTCAGGGACTCCTCAGGCACAGAGTCAGAACATAGTAACCCTGTATCTCAGGGACTCATCGGGCACAGAGTCAGAACATAGTAACCCTGTATCTCAGGGACTCCTCGGGCACAGAGTCAGAACATAGTAACCCTGTATCTCAGGGACTCCTCGGGCACAGAGTCAGAACATAGTAACCCTGTATCTCAGGGACTCCTCGGGCACAGAGTCAGAACATAGTAACCCTGTATCTCAGGGACTCCTCGGGCACAGAGTCAGAACATAGTAACCCTGTATCTCAGGGACTCCTCGGGCACAGAGTCAGAACATAGTAACCCTGTATCTCAGGGACTCCTCGGGCACAGAGTCAGAACATAGTAACCCTGTATCTCAGGGACGTGAGACTTGTATGAGGACAATGCTAACGATAACCTAACACTACATTTAACCTTCAGATTCAAAACGTACCACCTACCGTACATTAAACATTGCGGTATTTCTCTCTGTACTTTGTGCTACTGTTGAATGCCAAATGGTCAGATCCAGTGGTACAACATTCATGTCTATGGCTATACCAGCTGAGGTGGCAGGCTCAGTGAAGTTCTGAATGTGTGTTCTGTTCCAGTGGATAATAATACTCCTGTTATAATCAGTGCAGAAGTGAACTTCTGGGCCACTGCAGAGTGAATAATGTAAAACACATTTAGCCTAGTGCTTAACCTGCCTGCTAGTGTTCAGTGTGTGCTGGTTGTGCAGTCTGTGGTCTTTGTGCACATAAAGCCTAGTGCTTAACCTGCCTGCTAGTGTTCAGTGTGTGCTGGTTGTGCAGTCTGTGGTCTTTGTGCACATAAAGCCTAGTGCAGGCCACATTTACTGTGTTACAAAATAAAAACAAAATTAGTCTACCTTTTGGTTACAGTGTGTTTTTTCTACTCATTGTGTGCATAGACCTACTGAAAGACTGCTTTTAAACCATCCTCTAGCCTACACTTTGGGCCTCATTCATGAAGCGTTCCTAAATATGCGTGTATATTCATGTACGAAATTAGTTGGTACAAAGAATTTACGCCGGATTCATCAAACCATGTGGGAAACGCAGATTTTTTCGTATTCACGTATGATGTGCGTACACGTTATTTTGTGATTAGCATAAATCCACGCTCATGAATTGACTTGCATGGAAGCTGTCACTTCCATTTAAAGCTCCATACCTAGTCAAAATGGCCCAGAAAAAGCAAAGGAAATAATTATTCCGACACTGAAATCGAAGTTTTATTAACAGATGTTCAATCAAGAGAAAAGTAAAGTAAAGTAAAGTAAAGGCCTAGCAGGAGATGCATGCTTTGCGACTTTGAAAGTAAGATAAAATATCAAGATTACAATGTGAAATATTATTATTGTGTAGGTTATATCAAAAAATGCATAATAAAAAAGGGTCCATAGGTCAAATACCACATACCTGTCCCTCAGCGAAGGGGAATGCCGCATTAAATTGCTTTCAGCCACTCCATCAACATCCAGGCGTGTAAGGTTACATGTATAGTGTATATATAAGGTTACATGTATAGACTATTCGCAATCATCCTGAATCAAGCTATGATTTAGCCTATGTTTGCCAATAATTCCTGTAATCTTCTGGGGGAACAATGTTCTGTTATGGGACAATGGCTATCCATTAAAAGCTTTGCTGATAACACCTATATCATTGTCATTCAATGGAAAATTCTCGCACTGCAAGATTTTGAGTTCTGAAAATGCGCTTCAGATGACATTACAATACACTTCATCTAGGCCTACAGCCTGTAAGTAAATAGAATGGTTTTGACTGAAAAACGTTTGTCCAGTGTATTGTTTTTGAAAGGCTACAGTCCCGGGATTCGTGGTGCATAAGGTTTTTTCGATAGCCTACGGTTAAACTTAATGAATTTAAATTTCACCATGTTAACTGAATTTAACCCTATTCTTCGTTCTTCATATTTTTTAAATTACAGTGACCAGGTTTCCAATTTCTCATCTTATTAAAACCCTGCTGAAACGATTTTAAAGAGAACTAATGAAAACAAATTTGCAGCACATTACACAATTAATTCACAATTAATATGAATGCCATTCTCTGCATGTGCGCTTTAATTTCATGCAGGAGCAGGTCTGTTTCCCCTGCTGTAAATCACACTTCTCACAATCTTTCTGGAAAAGTGGACTTAATTATTTTAAAGCATTATGCTACCAGTAAAACAGGTTGTTCACGTTTCCATAAGCAGGACATTATAAAACAAGGGAAAATATGCGTGAACCTATGGGTTGCCAACCTGACAGCTTTAGTGTATTTAGTGTCATCATTAAGGCAAAATAACGGTATTTATGTTATTAATATAATACTGATAATGCACATAATGTCCTGAAAGGCTGCTTTAAAACGGTCCTTTAGACTACACATTGGACCCAGTAGGCCCTGCACCCATGTTCTAAGAAGGAGGTCTAGATAAGGTCTCATCACTGAGTTCAAGTACAAAAGATCAAAGGAACAGGACTGGTGTTTTCTCACTGTTAAACTATTTCTGTGGTATTTAAGTGTTTTGGGAACGCCATAAAGCTTTTGCATCACAGGTACACTTCTTCCCCAGCGGAAAACAGCTCATTTTCTCTCAGAGAACAAGAGTGTGATTATATATCATACCATAAATAAATTCACTGTCGTTATGACATGGCATCTGTGCTATTAATATTCACATAGAAGAAAGACATTGTCTCCACAAAATAAATTCTGAATGTTTTAAATGTAGTGGAAAAATCGCCCCCCTCCCACTCAAAGCCATAAATACATACATACATACATACTGTATACATACATACAGTCAAGCCGGAAAGTCTGCACACCCCTTTCTCCTTCTCCACATTTTATTACGTTACAGACATATTCTACAATAGATTGAGTTCATTTTTTGTCTCAAAATTCTACAAAAAATAGCCAATAATGATGAACTGAAAACAGGTTTTTAGACATTTGTGCTAATTTATTAAAAATCTAAATGTAAAATATCATATGTACACAAGTGTGCACACCCTTTGATATGACACCCAAAAGTGAGCTGAGGTGCATTTTGTTTCCACTGATACTGCTTGAGATGTTTCTACAACTTAATTTGAGTCCACCTGTGATAAATAAAATTTATTGGACATGATTGGGGATTGCCAACACCTGTCTATATAAGGTCCCACAGTTGACAGTGCATGTCAGAGCAAACTCCAAGCCATGGGGTCAAAGAAATGATCTGCAGAAACAGGATTGTGTCAAGGCATAGATAGGAGAAGGGTACGGAAAAATCTCTGCAGCTTTACAGGTCTCAAAAAGCACAGTGGCCACCATCATTCATAAATGGAAGAAGTTTGGAACCACCAAGAATCTTCCTAGACCTGGCCGCCCGGCCAAACTGAGCAATCAGGGAAGACGGGCCTTGGCCAGGGAGGTGAGCAGGAACCCGAGGGTCACTCTGACAGAGCTCCAGCGTATCTTTGTGGAGATGGGAGAACCTTTCAGAAGCTCAACCATCCAGGCAGCACTCCACCAATCAGGCCATTATGGTAGAGTGGCCAGACGGAAGCCCCTCCTTAGTAAAAGGCACATCACAGCCCGCTTGGAGTTTGCCAAAAGGCACCTATAGAACTCTCAAACCATGAAAATCAAGATTCTCTGGTCTGATGAAACCAAAATTTAACTTTTTGGCCTGAATACCAAGCGTCACGTCTGGAGGACACCAGGCACCGCTCATCACCTGGCTAACACCATCCCTACAGTGAAGCATGGCGGTGGCAGCATCATGATGTAGGGATGTTTTTCAGCAGCGGGAATGGGGCGACTAGTCCTGATAGAGGGAAAGATGAATGCAGCTAAGTACACCGAGATCCTTGAAGAAAACCTGCTCCAGAGCACTTTGGACCTCAGACTGGGGCCAAGGTTTACCTTCCAACATGACAATGAAGCACACAGCTAAGAGAACAAAGGAGTGGCTTCGGAGAAAGTCTGCATGTCCTTGAGTGGCCCAGCCAGAGCCCAGGCCTGAATCCAATTGAACATCTGTGGAAAGAGCTGAAAATGGCTGTGTACCGACGCTCCCCATCCAACCTGATGGAGCTTGCAAGGATATGCCAAGAGGAATGGGCAAAAATGTCCAAAAACAAGTGTGCCAAGCTCGTAGCTTCTTTCCCAAGACGCTTTGAAGCTGTAATCGCTGCCAAAGTTGCATCAACCAAGTATTAGGCTAAGGGTGTGTACAGATATGTAACCCCTAAATAACCTATTTTTGTCAGTAAAATAAAATTGCATATTTTCTAAAAACCTGTTTTCACTTCGTCATTATTGGCTATTGTGTGTAGATGTTTGAGGCAATAAATTAACTCAATCTATTGTAGTATAAGTCTGTAATGTAATAAAACATGGAGAAGGTGAAAGGGGTGTGCAGACTTTCCGGCTTGACTGTATCATTGTATTTAAAGTGAAATGCTTAACTGTGTATAGCAATTTAGAGTAAGATTCTGTTTTGTTATTTGCAAAACTCTTGCGGTTACCATGGAATCCCAACCATCATAATTTACTAAATTAAATTAAATCTAGCTCACTAGAATATTCATCCAAGTGGAAAAAAAAAGTCCACTGTTTATATCTAAGAGAAGTTGTGTGGTAAATAGGGGTTGATTTATTGATTTGGGAGAAGGAAATAGTATTTTCTGCCGAAAACAATGATTGTGGCCTAGTAATCCCTGCTTTACTGGCAAAGGAGTTTATGATTGGGTCTAAAGGAGTTTATGATTGGGTTTATGATTGGGTCTAAAGGAGTTTATGATTGGGTCTAAAGGAGTTTATGATTGGGTCTAAAGGAGTTTATGATTGGGTCTAAAGGAGTTTATGAGTGGTTTTAAGGAGTTTATGATTGGGTCTAAAGGAGTTTATGATTGGGTCTAAAGGAGTTTATGATTGGGTCTAAAGGAGTTTATGATTGGGTCTGGCGAATAAAACAGAACAGAACATTATTGCACAAACAGATATAAAACAATTTAATGACAGATTTGGAAAAGCCATTATAATAAATATTTAAAAAATGCAAAAGTACTTGGATTTCTACAAGTGATGAGTAATCCACAACTTGCACAGAAAATACATTGAGAAAAATTATCAAGTTTATATATATATTTTAAAAAAGAATATATATAAACATATAATATATAATATATGGCACCCCTGATAAAGATGAGTAAAAAGGGTTATAATAAATTCAACGTTTGGTGAGTTAGCTTAATCTCACACTGAAAAAATTAGAAAAATCCAACCTTTAATTGAAGTAAATTTATAATGAGAAATAAAAATCTCTCATCAAGAAATAATTATTTTTAACAATCCACAATTATTGGCACCCCTGCATTTATATATAAAATAAAGTAATCATTTTAAATATTTGGTCGCATATCCTTTGCATGCCATGACTGTAAGAGAGTGGGTTGGTTTAGAGGACCAAACGCAGCAGAAGGGGATTCAGACACGTTACTCTGGAGAGACACCGATAGAACGGAACGGACTCCATAGGAGGGAGAGGGAAAAAGCTCCCAATACGAGGGAGTGAGAAAGGAGTCTTAAAAGGGGAGAAAAGGAAAACGATTTGGGGCAAATTTAAGTCTATTCCCACCCCCCCAATTCCCATAGAGATCCATTCAAATGCAGAGAGGTTATAGTATCGCTTGTAAGAGTACCAGAAAATAAGATATCAAGAGTCTTTTCATGTTGTTGGGTCACAGACATCAGAAAGTCATGGCATGCAAAGTATATGCAACCAAATATAAAAAATGATTACTTTATTCTATATATAAATGCAGGGGTGCCAATAATTGTGGCACACGTGGTTTTGTTAAAAATAATTATTTCTTGATGAGAGATTGTTTTTTCTCATAATACATTTACTTCAATTAAAAGTTGGATTTTTCAGTGAAGTTTTCAATTTTTTCAGTGTGAGATTAAGCTAATTCACCAAACAGTGAATTTTTTATAACCCTTTTTACTCATCTTTACCAGGGGTGCCAATAATAGTGGAGGGCAATATATATAGATACATACACTATATGGCCAAAAGTATGTGGACACCCCTTTTGTCTGGAACTGTTTCTCATGGTTCAGGCTAGGCTTCTTAGTTCCAGTGAAGGCAAATCTTAACACTAAAGCATACAATGACATTCTAGACTATTCTAAAAACAGATGGTTTTGGTAAGTTTTGTGTTAACATAAAGCACCATGTGAAGATAACATAAGGCAGGCTCCAGACAGATGTTTTGTGTGCCTCCACATCTACATGTGCCTCCACATCTACGTGTGCCTCCACATCTACGTGTGCCTCCATATCTACGTGTGCCTCCACATCTACGTGTGCCTCCATATCTACATGTGCCTCCATATCTACATGTGCCTCCATATCTACATGTGCCTCTATATCTACATGTGCCTCCATATCTACGTGTGTCTCCATATCTATGTGTGCCTCCATATCTACATGTGCCTCCATATCTACATGTGCCTCTATATCTACATGTGCCTCCATATCTATGTGTGCCTCCATATCTACATGTGCCTCCATATCTACATGTGCCTCTATATCTACATGTGCCTCCATATCTACATGTGCCTCTATATCTACATGTGCCTCTATATCTATGTGTGCCTCCATATCTACATGTGCCTCTATATCTACATGTGCCTCCATATCTATGTGTGCCTCCATATCTACATGTGCCTCCATATCTACATGTGCCTCTATATCTACATGTGCCTCCATATCTATGTGTGCCTCCATATCTACATGTGCCTCCATATCTACATGTGCCTCTATATCTACATGTGCCTCCATATCTACATGTGCCTCTATATCTACATGTGCCTCTATATCTATGTGTGCCTCCATATCTACGTGTGCCTCCATATCTACGTGTGCCTCCATATCTACATGTGCCTCTATATCTACATGTGCCTCCATATCTACATGTGCCTCCATATCTACATGTGCCTCTATATCTACATGTGCCTCTATATCTACATGTGCCTCCATATCTACATGTGCCTCTATATCTACATGTGCCTCCATATCTACGTGTGCCTCCATATCGATGTGTGCCTCTATATCTATGTGTGCCTCCATATCTACATGTGCCTCCATATCTACATGTGTCTCCATATCTACATGTGCCTCTATATCTACATGTGCCTCCATATCTACATGTGTCTCCATATCTACATGCGCCTCCATATCTACATGTGCCTCTATATCTACGTGTGCCTCCATATCTACGTGTGCCTCCATATCGATGTGTGCCTCTATATATATGTGTGCCTCCATATCTACATGTGCCTCTATATCTACATGTGCCTCCATATCTACATGTGTCTCCATATCTACATGTGCCTCTATATCTACATGTGCCTCCATATCTACGTGTGTCTCCATATCTATGTGTGCCTCTATATCTATGTGTGCCTCTATATCGATGTGTGCCTCTATATCTATGTGTGCCGCTATATCTACATGTGCCTCCATATCTACATGTGTCTCCATATCTACATGTGCCTCTATATCTACATGTGCCTCCATATCTACGTGTGTCTCCATATCTATGTGTGCCTCTATATCTACATGTGCCTCTATATCTATGTGTGCCTCCATATCTACATGTGCCTCTATATCTACATGTGCCTCCATATCTACGTGTGTCTCCATATCTATGTGTGCCTCTATATCTATGTGTGCCTCTATATCGATGTGTGCCTCTATATCTATGTGTGCCTCTATATCTACATGTGCCTCTATATCTATGTGTGCCTCCATATCTACATGTGCCTCCATATCTACATGTGCCTCTATATCTACATGTGCCTCCATATCTACGTGTGTCTCCATATCTATGTGTGCCTCCATATCTACATGTGCCTCCATATCTACATGTGCCTCTATATCTACATGTGCCTCCATATCTATGTGTGCCTCCATATCTACATGTGCCTCCATATCAACATGTGCCTCTATATCTACATGTGCCTCCATATCTACATGTGCCTCTATATCTACATGTGCCTCTATATCTATGTGTGCCTCCATATCTACATGTGCCTCTATATCGACATGTGCCTCCATATCTATGTGTGCCTCCATATCTACATGTGCCTCCATATCTACATGTGCCTCTATATCTACATGTGCCTCCATATCTATGTGTGCCTCCATATCTACATGTGCCTCCATATCTATGTGTGCCTCCATATCTACATGTGCCTCCATATCTACATGTGCCTCTATATCTACATGTGCCTCCATATCTACATGTGCCTCTATATCTACATGTGCCTCTATATCTATGTGTGCCTCCATATCTACGTGTGCCTCCATATCTACGTGTGCCTCCATATCTTCATGTGCCTCTATATCTACATGTGCCTCCATATCTACATGTGCCTCCATATCTACATGTGCCTCCATATCTACATGTGTCTCCATATCTACGTGTGTCTCCATATCTACATGTGCCTCTATATCTACATGTGCCTCCATATCTACATGTGCCTCCATATCTACATGTGTCTCCATATCTACGTGTGTCTCCATATCTACATGTGCCTCTATATCTACATGTGCCTCCATATCTACATGTGCCTCCATATCTACATGTGCCTCTATATCTACATGTGCCTCCATATCTATGTGTGCCTCCATATCTACATGTGCCTCCATATCTACATGTGCCTCTATATCTACATGTGCCTCCATATCTACATGTGCCTCTATATCTACATGTGCCTCTATATCTATGTGTGCCTCCATATCTACGTGTGCCTCCATATCTACGTGTGCCTCCATATCTACATGTGCCTCTATATCTACATGTGCCTCCATATCTACATGTGCCTCCATATCTACATGTGCCTCCATATCTACATGTGTCTCCATATCTACATGTGCCTCCATATCTACATGTGCCTCCATATCTACATGTGTCTCCATATCTACATGTGCCTCTATATCTACATGTGCCTCCATATCTACATGTGCCTCCATATCTACATGTGCCTCTATATCTACATGTGCCTCCATATCTATGTGTGCCTCCATATCTACATGTGCCTCCATATCTACATGTGCCTCTATATCTACATGTGCCTCCATATCTACATGTGCCTCTATATCTACATGTGCCTCTATATCTATGTGTGCCTCCATATCTACGTGTGCCTCCATATCTACGTGTGCCTCCATATCTACATGTGCCTCTATATCTACATGTGCCTCCATATCTACATGTGCCTCCATATCTACATGTGCCTCCATATCTACGTGTGCCTCCATATCGATGTGTGCCTCTATATCTATGTGTGCCTCTATATCTACATGTGCCTCTATATCTATGTGTGCCTCCATATCTACATGTGCCTCCATATCTACATGTGCCTCCATATCTACATGTGTCTCCATATCTACATGTGCCTCTATATCTACATGTGCCTCCATATCTACATGTGCCTCCATATCTACATGTGTCTCCATATCTACGTGTGTCTCCATATCTACATGTGCCTCTATATCTACATGTGCCTCCATATCTACATGTGCCTCCATATCTACGTGTGTCTCCATATCTACGTGTGTCTCCATATCTACGTGTGTCTCCATATCTACATGTGCCTCTATATCTACATGTGCCTCCATATCTACATGTGCCTCCATATCGATGTGTGCCTCTATATCTATGTGTGCCTCCATATCTACATGTGCCTCCATATCTACATGTGCCTCCATATCTATGTGTGCCTCCATATCGATGTGTGCCTCTATATCTATGTGTGCCTCTATATCTACATGTGCCTCTATATCTATGTGTGCCTCCATATCTACATGTGTCTCCATATCTACGTGTGTCTCCATATCTACATGTGCCTCTATATCTACATGTGCCTCCATATCTACATGTGCCTCCATATCTACATGTGTCTCCATATCTACGTGTGTCTCCATATCTACATGTGCCTCTATATCTACATGTGCCTCCATATCGATGTGTGCCTCTATATCTATGTGTGCCTCTATATCTATGTGTGCCTCTATATCTACATGTGCCTCCATATCTACATGTGCCTCCATATCTACGTGTGCCTCCATATCGATGTTTGCCTCTATATCTATGTGTGCCTCTATATCTACATGTGCCTCTATATCTATGTGTGCCTCCATATCTACATGTGCTTCCATATCTACGTGTGCCTCCATATCGATGTGTGCCTCTATATCTATGTGTGCCTCTATATCTACATGTGCCTCTATATCTATGTGTGCCTCTATATCTACATGTGCCTCCATATCTACATGTGCCTCCATATCTACATGTGTCTCCATATCTACGTGTGTCTCCATATCTACATGTGCCTCTATATCTACATGTGCCTCCATATCTACATGTGCCTCCATATCGATGTGTGCCTCTATATCTATGTGTGCCTCTATATCGATGTGTGCCTCTATATCTATGTGTGCCTCCATATCTACATGTGTCTCCATATCTACGTGTGTCTCCATATCTACATGTGCCTCTATATCTACATGTGCCTCCATATCTACATGTGCCTCCATATCTACATGTGTCTCCATATCTACGTGTGTCTCCATATCTACATGTGCCTCTATATCTACATGTGCCTCCATATCTACATGTGCCTCCATATCTACATGTGCCTCTATATCTACATGTGCCTCCATATCTATGTGTGCCTCCATATCTACATGTGCCTCCATATCTACGTGTGCCTCCATATCTACATGTGCCTCCATATCTACATGTGCCTCTATATCTACATGTGCCTCCATATCTACATGTGCCTCTATATCTACATGTGCCTCTATATCTATGTGTGCCTCCATATCTACGTGTGCCTCCATATCTACGTGTGCCTCCATATCTTCATGTGCCTCTATATCTACATGTGCCTCCATATCTACATGTGCCTCCATATCTACATGTGCCTCCATATCTACATGTGTCTCCATATCTACGTGTGTCTCCATATCTACATGTGCCTCTATATCTACATGTGCCTCCATATCTACATGTGCCTCCATATCTACATGTGCCTCTATATCTACATGTGCCTCCATATCTACATGTGCCTCTATATC
Source organism: Ilyophis sp. 1 JC-2022 (assembly GCA_022702515.1). Taxonomy (NCBI): domain Eukaryota; kingdom Metazoa; phylum Chordata; class Actinopteri; order Anguilliformes; family Synaphobranchidae; genus Ilyophis; species Ilyophis sp. 1 JC-2022. The sequence continues at coordinate 1,589,779 of CM040398.1, read as the reverse complement.
TACATGTGCCTCTATATCTACGTGTGCCTCCATATCTACGTGTGCCTCCATATCTTCATGTGCCTCTATATCTACATGTGCCTCCATATCTACATGTGCCTCCATATCTACATGTGCCTCCATATCTATGTGTGCCTCCATATCTACATGTGCCTCTATATCTACATGTGCCTCCATATCTACATGTGCCTCCATATCTACATGTGTCTCCATATCTACGTGTGTCTCCATATCTACATGTGCCTCTATATCTACATGTGCCTCCATATCTACATGTGCCTCCATATCTACATGTGCCTCTATATCTACATGTGCCTCTATATCTACATGTGCCTCCATATCTACATGTGCCTCCATATCTACATGTGTCTCCATATCTACGTGTGCCTCCATATCTACATGTGCCTCTATATCTACATGTGCCTCTATATCTATGTGTGCCTCCATATCTACGTGTGCCTCCATATCTACGTGTGCCTCCATATCTACATGTGCCTCTATATCTACATGTGCCTCCATATCTACATGTGCCTCCATATCTACATGTGCCTCCATATCTACATGTGTCTCCATATCTACGTGTGTCTCCATATCTACATGTGCCTCCATATCTACATGTGCCTCTATATCTACATGTGCCTCCATATCTACATGTGCCTCCATATCTACATGTGTCTCCATATCTACGTGTGCCTCCATATCTACGTGTGCCTCCATATCTTCATGTGCCTCTATATCTACATGTGCCTCCATATCTACATGTGCCTCCATATCTACATGTGTCTCCATATCTACATGTGTCTCCATATCTACATGTGCCTCTATATCTACATGTGCCTCTATATCTACATGTGCCTCCATATCTACATGTGCCTCCATATCTACATGTGCCTCCATATCTATGTGTGCCTCCATATCTACATGTGCCTCCATATCTACATGTGCCTCTATATCTACATGTGCCTCCATATCTACATGTGCCTCTATATCTACATGTGCCTCTATATCTATGTGTGCCTCCATATCTACGTGTGCCTCCATATCTACGTGTGCCTCCATATCTACATGTGCCTCTATATCTACATGTGCCTCCATATCTACATGTGCCTCCATATCTACATGTGCCTCCATATCTACATGTGTCTCCATATCTACGTGTGTCTCCATATCTACATGTGCCTCCATATCTACATGTGCCTCTATATCTACATGTGCCTCCATATCTACATGTGCCTCCATATCTACATGTGTCTCCATATCGATGTGTGCCTCTATATCTATGTGTGCCTCTATATCTACATGTGCCTCTATATCTATGTGTGCCTCCATATCTACATGTGCCTCCATATCTACATGTGCCTCCATATCTACATGTGTCTCCATATCTACATGTGCCTCTATATCTACATGTGCCTCCATATCTACATGTGCCTCCATATCTACATGTGTCTCCATATCTACGTGTGTCTCCATATCTACATGTGCCTCTATATCTACATGTGCCTCCATATCTACATGTGCCTCCATATCTACATGTGTCTCCATATCTACGTGTGTCTCCATATCTACGTGTGTCTCCATATCTACATGTGCCTCTATATCTACATGTGCCTCCATATCTACAAGTGCCTCCATATCGATGTGTGCCTCTATATCTATGTGTGCCTCCATATCTACATGTGCCTCCATATCTACATGTGCCTCCATATCTATGTGAGCCTCCATATCGATGTGTGCCTCTATATCTATGTGTGCCTCTATATCTACATGTGCCTCTATATCTATGTGTGCCTCCATATCTACATGTGTCTCCATATCTACGTGTGTCTCCATATCTACATGTGCCTCTATATCTACATGTGCCTCCATATCTACATGTGCCTCCATATCTACATGTGTCTCCATATCTACGTGTGTCTCCATATCTACATGTGCCTCTATATCTACATGTGCCTCCATATCTACATGTGCCTCCATATCGATGTGTGCCTCTATATCTATGTGTGCCTCTATATCTATGTGTGCCTCTATATCTACATGTGCCTCCATATCTACATGTGCCTCCATATCTACGTGTGCCTCCATATCGATGTTTGCCTCTATATCTATGTGTGCCTCTATATCTACATGTGCCTCTATATCTATGTGTGCCTCCATATCTACATGTGCCTCCATATCTACGTGTGCCTCCATATCGATGTGTGCCTCTATATCTATGTGTGCCTCTATATCTACATGTGCCTCTATATCTATGTGTGCCTCTATATCTACATGTGCCTCCATATCTACATGTGCCTCCATATCTACATGTGTCTCCATATCTACGTGTGTCTCCATATCTACATGTGCCTCTATATCTACATGTGCCTCCATATCTACATGTGCCTCCATATCGATGTGTGCCTCTATATCTATGTGTGCCTCTATATCGAAGTGTGCCTCTATATCTATGTGTGCCTCTATATCTACATGTGCCTCCATATCTACATGTGCCTCCATATCTACGTGTGCCTCTATATCTACATGTGCCTCTATATCTATGTGTGCCTCCATATCTACGTGTGCCTCCATATCTACGTGTACCTCCATATCTACGTGTGCCTCCATATCTACGTGTACCTCCATATCTACATGTGCCTCTATATCTACATGTGCCTCCATATCTACATGTGCCTCCATATCTACATGTGCCTCCATATCTACATGTGTCTCCATATCTACGTGTGTCTCCATATCTACATGTGCCTCCATATCTACATGTGCCTCCATATCTACATGTGCCTCCATATCTACATGTGTCTCCATATCTACGTGTGTCTCCATATCTACATGTGCCTCTATATCTACATGTGCCTCCATATCTACATGTGCCTCCATATCTACATGTGTCTCCATATCTACGTGTGTCTCCATATCTACATGTGCCTCTATATCTACATGTGCCTCCATATCTACATGTGCCTCCATATCTACATGTGCCTCTATATCTACATGTGCCTCCATATCTATGTGTGCCTCCATATCTACATGTGCCTCCATATCTACATGTGCCTCTATATCTACATGTGCCTCCATATCTACATGTGCCTCTATATCTACATGTGCCTCTATATCTATGTGTGCCTCCATATCTACGTGTGCCTCCATATCTACGTGTGCCTCCATATCTACATGTGCCTCTATATCTACATGTGCCTCCATATCTACATGTGCCTCCATATCTACATGTGCCTCCATATCTACATGTGCCTCCATATCTACATGTGCCTCCATATCTACATGTGTCTCCATATCTACGTGTGTCTCCATATCTACATGTGCCTCCATATCTACATGTGCCTCTATATCTACATGTGCCTCCATATCTACATGTGCCTCCATATCTACATGTGTCTCCATATCTACGTGTGCCTCCATATCGATGTGTGCCTCTATATCTATGTGTGCCTCTATATCTACATGTGCCTCTATATCTATGTGTGCCTCCATATCTACATGTGCCTCCATATCTACATGTGCCTCCATATCTACATGTGTCTCCATATCTACATGTGCCTCTATATCTACATGTGCCTCCATATCTACATGTGCCTCCATATCTACATGTGTCTCCATATCTACGTGTGTCTCCATATCTACATGTGCCTCTATATCTACATGTGCCTCCATATCTACATGTGCCTCCATATCTACATGTGTCTCCATATCTACGTGTGTCTCCATATCTACGTGTGTCTCCATATCTACATGTGTCTCTATATCTACATGTGCCTCCATATCTACATGTGCCTCCATATCGATGTGTGCCTCTATATCTATGTGTGCATCCATATCTACATGTGCCTCCATATCTACATGTGCCTCCATATCTATGTGTGCCTCCATATCGATGTGTGCCTCTATATCTATGTGTGCCTCTATATCTACATGTGCCTCTATATCTATGTGTGCCTCCATATCTACATGTGTCTCCATATCTACGTGTGTCTCCATATCTACATGTGCCTCTATATCTACATGTGCCTCCATATCTACATGTGCCTCCATATCTACATGTGTCTCCATATCTACGTGTGTCTCCATATCTACATGTGCCTCTATATCTACATGTGCCTCTATATCTACATGTGCCTCCATATCGATGTGTGCCTCTATATCTATGTGTGCCTCTATATCTATGTGTGCCTCTATATCTACATGTGCCTCCATATCTACATGTGCCTCCATATCTACGTGTGCCTCCATATCGATGTTTGCCTCTATATCTATGTGTGCCTCTATATCTACATGTGCCTCTATATCTATGTGTGCCTCCATATCTACATGTGCCTCCATATCTACGTGTGCCTCCATATCGATGTGTGCCTCTATATCTATGTGTGCCTCTATATCTACATGTGCCTCTATATCTATGTGTGCCTCTATATCTACATGTGCCTCCATATCTACATGTGCCTCCATATCTACATGTGTCTCCATATCTACGTGTCTCCATATCTACATGTGCCTCTATATCTACATGTGCCTCCATATCTACATGTGCCTCCATATCGATGTGTGCCTCTATATCTATGTGTGCCTCTATATCGATGTGTGCCTCTATATCTATGTGTGCCTCTATATCTACATGTGCCTCCATATCTACATGTGCCTCCATATCTACGTGTGCCTCTATATCTATGTGTGCCTCTATATCTACATGTGCCTCTATATCTATGTGTGCCTCCATATCTACATGTGCCTCCATATCTACATGTGCCTCCATATCTACGTGTGCCTCCATATCTACATGTGCCTCCATATCTACATGTGCCTCCATATCTACATGTGCCTCTATATCTACATGTGCCTCCATATCTACATGTGCCTCCATATCTACGTGTGCCTCCATATCTACATGTGCCTCCATATCTACGTGTGCCTCCATATCTACATGTGCCTCCATATCTACGTGTGTCTCCATATCTACGTGTGCCTCCATATCTACGTGTGCCACCATATTTACATGTGCCTCCATATCTACGTGTGCCTCCATATCTACATGTGCCTCCATATCTACGTGTGCCTCCATATCTACATGTGCCTCCATATCTACTTGTGCCTCCATATCGATGTGTGCCTCTATATCTATGTGTGCCTCTATATCTACATGTGCCTCTATATCTACATGTGCCTCCATATCTACGTGTGCCTCCATATCTACATGTGCCTCCATATCTACGTGTGCCTCCATATCTACGTGTGCCTCCATATCTACATGTGCCTCCATATCTACGTGTGCCTCCATATCTACATGTGCCTCCATATCTACGTGTGCCTCCATATCTACGTGTGCCTCCATATCGATGCGTGCCTCTATATCTACATGTGCCTCCATATCTACATGTGCCTCTATATCTACATGTGCCTCCATATCTACATGTGCCTCCATATCTACGTGTGCCTCTATATCTACGTGTGCCTCCATATCTATGTGTGCCTCCATATCTACATGTGCCTCTATATCTACATGTGCCTCCATATCTACATGTGCCTCCATATCTACGTGTGCCTCTATATCTACGTGTGCCTCCATATCTATGTGTGCCTCCATATCTACATGTGCCTCTATATCTACATGTGCCTCCATATCTACATGTGCCTCTATATCTACGTGTGCCTCCATATCGATGCGTGCCTCTATATCTACATGTGCCTCCATATCTACATGTGCCTCCATATCTACATGTGCCTCCATATCTACGTGTGCCTCTATATCTACGTGTGCCTCCATATCTATGTGTGCCTCCATATCTACATGTGCCTCTATATCTACGTGTGCCTCCATATCTACGTGTGCCTCCATATCTACGTGTGCCTCCATATCTACATGTGCCTCTATATCTACATGTGCCTCCATATCTACGTGTGCCTCCATATCTACGTGTGCCTCCATATCTACGTGTGCCTCCATATCTACGTGTGCCTCCATATCTACATGTGCCTCCATATCTACGTGTGCCTCCATATCTACATGTGCCTCCATATCTACGTGTGTCTCCATATCTACGTGTGTATCCATATCTACGTGCTCCACATTCCCTTCCCTATTCCACAACATGATCCGGCCAGGAAAAGGTCATTCTCTCAACAGACCCAAACAGCAATCCACAGGGGTGGAATTGCACAGCTACCCTATAGCCCAGGCTTCTGGCCCTCCCATAACCGGACCTCGCAGATCACCCCAGCACCATCATTATGTAGGGAGATAGATAATAAAAAATGGCATCCAGAGCTACGTCTCTATTCAGTGTCCCCCCAATGATAATATCCACGTGCAGCTACAATATAAGCGCTAGCAAACATGGAATAATATGAATAGATTGCTTTCTGTGGAATCTTTTTTTTTTGGGGATCATTTAAGCATTTATTTTGATTTTGTGTAACAGAGTGAGGTATAATATAGGAATACAGCCTGTGTTTTGTACGTATATTTTATTCACGGTTACAGTAACAGATTTAATTTAATTTAGCTGCAAACGAAGATAAAGAAATTATATACAATATGCCACTGTTAAACATCCAAATGAACTAATTTAACTTGTACATAACATTATCACTGTATTTCATAACCACGTCCAAGGTGAAAATAAATTTGTCACATCAGTCGGAAGGAATATTGTCCCTGTTGAGAAGGAAATGTCACAGTTGGACGTGAGTGGAGATTCCTGCAGTTTATATATTTTTTCTCTTGCTGGCTCTACGAAGCTGAACAGCTTGCTGTCCGTTTTGAGCCAGCAGTTGAACTGGCAGATCTGGTCTCAACAGGAGGAGAGAGGAAGGTTTTTCAAGGCCTTGTTCTTACAGATTTTTCTCCGTGATTGCTTTCTCTCCCAGAACAAGAGGCTAAATAAATTCATTTTTGCAGGGCTTATCCTAGACAAAATTTACAGACAGGAGTATTTTGATTTAATCTAATCCCTGAGATTTTTATCCCCTCTTTCCAGCTCTTTTTGCCAAGATTTTCCACAGTGCCACGGACGTTTCTCTAGCATGACAGGCATGGAGGACTGCTAGCTTGCAGGGTCTGGTGGCTGAGACTCCCCCAGACCTTGCAGGATAATGGCTGTTGGCGGTGTGAGTAGGCTGTTGGCGGTGTGAGTAGGCTGTTGGCGGTGTGAGTAGGCCCTCCGCCAATACCTCGGATGTGATCATTTCAATGCTGTTACAGACACCAGTGTCATAATATACGCCTCACTACAAGAAAACTTAATTTAAATGTATTCAAATTCACGCCAGTAGCCCAGACGAGCAGTTGCATGGTTCTGTTGTGTAAGGAAAATATATGTTTGTGACGTATAAACAAAAAAAACAAGAACAGATTCTACAAAAATCAGCTGTAGAACCATGAGCTTTTCATCCAGAACATGACCTGCCCATCCTGCTGATGGATCAGTAATGAGAAACTCTTTACTGCGGTGTCTTGAGCAATTTATTGTATGTCATGCTGGAGAAAGTCAATAAGAGCATAATTGGATGAATTAGCTGCTTTAACAAGCAACCCTCCACCAAGTCTCACCTGCAACTATACAGACCCATGTGTGACACAGTGGACAATAGCATCTACAGTATCTGTGAGTTCATAAAAAATATTAATTCACCACAATAAATTAATGTTCTGTCATAGCAACAAGATAAAGTCAACAATAGCCTGAACGTATGCCAATACAGCGGTGGAAAAACTCTGCTCACTCAATAGCAAAATAAAAATCCTGGTGTAATTACACCATGTCAGCTGTTCTTGCAGCTGTTACGCATTCCAGTTCATTCTGGTTTGATTGACAACTCTTTTATCCAATATAGGACATTATAAGTTTCGCAATGGTGTTTGCAATGTCTTATTGGATACTTTGAACAATAAATTACAGTCGAGCACAACAGAATTTTTAGTTGTTTCGCTAGAGTTTTATGCAAACAACTACAGTTTTCCTGCTATTTTCGCAAGATTTTTACTAATTTGGCCAAATCGTCAGAATGGCTAGAGAAAATCCTTGCCTTGCTTACATTGATTTTGAAAGTGAAACAGAAGATGATAGTATTTATTCTATCAGAGAATATGCCTATGGACATGACACAGATTTCATCTTTGATATGTAAGTGTTACTGTTTGTAATATTTAAATTATGTACGTTAGCTTTTTCACTCCACCACAGTCTTGTACCATATTTTTGATATATTTTTTTACCTTTTAAGTGCATTTCACATACTGTGGTGTAAGTGTTCATAAGTGGCTCAGTCATGTTTTATGTTTGATGCACCGATTTTCTTTGAAGCTAGGACATTTGCCAGAATCTTTTTCATGGTGGAATATTATTTTATTGTAATTTTATCGTACAGAATATAACAGTGGCGGGCCGTGCATTTCACACCTAGGCCTTCAGTGATGTCCTACAGTCCTACCTGAATTATTCCACCTCTTAATACCATCATTATGACGCCATGGCTCTAGAAACTATACATTTAGACAGAAACGCAGTATAACCGGGCGTTGCATCACCTTAACATAGTCAAGTACAACAGTTATATTAATATTTCCGAAGCATTTATAATCAATAAATCCGCATTTACAATTAAGAGTGTTAAACTACCAGCTTTAAGATCGCTTGGATACTGTCAAAACTTTAAAATAAAAGGCGCTTTTAAGGGATTAGTCTACAAAGTTTTATTAAGTCCACCAAAAGTATGTTAGCTTTAACAAGTTTGTTCGCTAAACAGCGCATTGTCGCACCCAAAGCAGTTTCATTTAAGAAATGTGACGATAAAGACACATAAACTATTCACTGAAAATAAAAGAAAACAAACAAATAATTAGCATTTGTTCACGAGGATATATTTGCGACAGTGGTGAAAGTGTATTCCTAGCCTTGAATGTCCACTTTGACTCGCTAGCGTCGGGGTTGGCCGTTCTCTTCTGACGATGTCTAGCTTTTCTTGAAAAGTTCGTCTTGAAAATGGCGTTGTAATTATATCTGCGACCAAATCGATCTCTTCTCCTCCTTCAGCCATTGTGGGTTGAAAAAAAACAGCTTGTAGAAATCTACACAAATGAGCTCATTCAAGTTCAGTTTGCTATCTCTGCATAGCTCTGCCTCTCAATAGTGCGTATCCAATCAAAAGACGTGCACGTGCTGACGTTATCGTACGCCTGCTAGCTGGCCCCGGTGTCGCCAACTCGAAATCTGATTGGTTAACACCACAGGGTTGTTTCGGTTAACTTTAAGCTACAGGCGCCCGCACTGTCGATTCTGAAGGCCTAAGGGCAGATTTCTTGGACCCTGGCAACACATTATGGCTGAAATATGATTGGATAAAAGCTCTAACATAAAGGCCAGCCCTCCAAATCTCGATCTGAGGCTGGAAGCAGCGCAACCAAGAGGAAAGCTATGAAATGAAGAGAATAGACTATGGGGAATAATTTAATACATATTTGTGGAAAAAATATATCAAAATTAAATTTATATTCTGATGATGTTTAGGCCAGCAGAGAAGGCCTTGCTGGCCCTGACGGCCCGCCACTGGAATATAAACAATGGCATATTAGTATCTGTAATATACTTAGGGCATGGAAAATACTCATTCAAATGTACTTTTTGGCCACTAGCCCAAGCTTCAAACAACAGCAGCGGTATAGTTTAATGGTTAGGGAACTAGACGTACTTTTAACTTTAAAGTACTATGGCTTCAATTCCCATATAAATGTATTTTTTTTTTTTTTGCAAAAAACACGCAACAAGATTCAAGCCAATGCCAGTGCTCGCTTTAAAAAAATAAAAGGAAGAAAGAAAGAAAAAAACTTTAAATAAGATGCCAAGAATTAAAATAATAGGATACACATAATTTACAATGATTACAATTATTTGATCTATTTCTCAAACAAGGGCAGGACAGTTGCAGAGCTGCAGTGATTTTGTTCCACTCAATCTTCAGGCTGCACAAAACAATCTGGGAAGCGTTGGATAAAACCAAAACAATGTCGCAGTTCAAATTTGCTAAACATTATTTCTGAAATAAATAAACGAAATGGAAGACAGTGTTACCCTAAAATATTTTACTGCTGTGCGATTACACAGTGAACACAATGTAAGAAAATAATGAGCTTTGAGGTGGTTAGTTCTCTTGGTACTGAGAAGTACATTCATAACCAGAACTGTCCAACATTTTGTACACACAAGGGAATGACTTGGCAACTGTATACAGTCTGGATTCCATCAGCATTTGTACCAAACGTTCACTGACAAATAAATGCAAGCGTGACTTTACAAACAGGGTTGGGTTCAGCGATCTTTAAAAATTAAGTCAAAGTTTGTGTGAGGAAATCTTTGTTAAAAAAAACAAACACTCATTGTAATTCAGACTTAATGATGATTTGATTGATTGATCAAATGTCAACCTTTCCCTTCTCATTTTCCAGATCTGTCTGGTGTGTTGTGTTAACATTACAATTTATTTACTACTTCTCTTTGTGAAAGTAGTGTACAAAACAATGAGAAAGCAGTTATTGTCCATAAAGCTGTGTCTACATCTTTCTCAGACGAGCACCAATACAAATGTACATGCATGACCTGCCTTCTGGATGGTGATTGGCTGAAGAGAGTTTGTATGTCATTGACCAGGTTTATATACACACTATTATGCCAACTAATGGGTTTTATTCTGGTTAGGGTCATTTATAGCTTTTACATGCATCATGAAAAGAATAACCCAATCTTATCCCTGTATACATGCTTAGCTGAATAATGAATTTACTGTCCTTTGTTCAGTGCTAAAGGACGATGTCCTAGTCATTGCAGTGTTTAAAATTCTCTGAGGGTCAACCGCTGGTATTGTTTTGTTTCTTTGCCTTAAAGTAATGGCTGTCAACATTAATTATTAACAGGTAAAAGTTTTAAAAGCAATTAATCACATCGTCCTCAGCCTGCTCTTCCTTTATTGGCCAGTTCTCTGTGGAGCGCTCGTGTAGCGTCCTTTTTCTTTTGGTTTTCGTTATCCGTCCCGTGTTTTTGTTTGTCCTGCTACTCAGTGTTTTCACCTGCGCTGCATTTTCACTCCTTATTTAAACTTATTTAAACGTTTTCTTTGTTCTACGCTTCCATATCGTCTATTGTTTGACACGGAATGCCGGTACGGTACAGGACAGACAGATCGAGCTGACCTCCTTGCCTTAAACACACAACGGGGGACTTGGCTCAGCTGTCTTAAGAGTTATTTAGGAAGTCTCCTACTCTTTTCAATCCTCTGCCTTTATTTTCTGTTACGTTCTGTCTCTCTAGTCCGAGACAGTTCTCTTCGCCTTTTCTGTTTTACCTCTCTGTTAGACTGCTTTCGTTTATAGCGAGCGAGAGGTTCTTTCTGTTTATTACTTTTTCTCTATGTGCTCTTAATCTTGGAGCCTTATCGCCCGCTCTGGGTTATTATTTTTTTTATGCCATTTTCTCATTCATAGAGAGGATATGCTCATCTCTCGCCTTACTGCGAGTTGTTTTTCGTTCTCCCTGTATAATCCAGTCTGTCCCTAAAAAACATCCTCTCTACGTGAGAGAGGGAGTCTGGTTTTCTGTTTGGTTTTTCTCGTCCCTTTCACGGAGTCATTCCCCGTTTTAGTGGCGCTGTTTAAGATCCCCACTGTCACGCCTGGTCCTCCGACCTAGCACGCCCTGACACAATACGGAAGCTTCTAGTGAGCTACCAGCGACAGCTCCAGGTCTGGGACAAATCTTTAGTACTCAGGGGGCAGCCCTCGCTACCCATGAGGATGGCATTAGAGCTCTTCAGGCCTCGGTCCAAACTCTGCTCACTCAGCAGGCGCAGCTCTCTACTCAGCTGCATTACCAGGGTAACGGTCTGCGCAAATCCAGTTGCACAAGCACCCATCCCCGTTGAACAAGCACCTGCCCCTGGCACCAGGCACCCCTTTATTCTATTTCTATTCCCATCTCTCTTGACACCAAAGAACCCAAATTACAGCTCCCGCTCTGTTATGGGGGGAACCTGGGAAATGTAGGGGGTTTCTCACCCAATGCATAATTTTTTTTAAAAAGCGCGGCCTTTCCGCTTCTCCACCGAGGAGGCTCAGGTTGCGTTCGTTCTCTCCCTCCTAACAGGCACTGCTCTTGCCTGGGCGGACCCCTTAATTAGGGCTAATTCCTCCATAATGTTCACCATGGATGGGCTGATGGAGGAGATGGCGTCAGTCTTTGACTATGACGTTTCCGGTCAGGAGGCGGCCATGCGACTGACCCGTCTCCGTCAGGGCACCGACATTGTGGCGACATTCTCTATCGTGTTTTGTGCCCTGTCAGTGCTCGAGTCACCCGCCACGTTTGGTTCTCTGGTGTCCACAGCCATCCAGGTGGACGACCGTATTAGAGAGAGGGAGCGAGAAAGATTCACGGGAAAGTGCAGGAGTCACTCGTTTTATTATTCTCCTCATTCGGCTGCTACTCCAGTTTCCTCGCTTTCGGAGGAGTTAGTCATCCTGAATAATATTGAATCACAGAACAATTAATTATATGTTGGCATTATTGTACTGTTGTATTGTACTATTAAAAACTTCTATATAAGATTACCCAAGTTTCTGCCAACAATTTCTCAAAAAAGATACATTTGTGTTTTCTGGAAGCACATTGTTTGTCTTCCAAGTCTTGCCGTAGCACAACTGATCATTTGGCTTTCCTCACAAACAGGATTCCAGGCATGCATATCATGTACATTCATATGATCATTTGGCTTTCCTCACAAACAGGATTCCAGGCATGCATATCATGTACATTCATATGATCATTTGGCTTTCCTCACAAACAGGATTCCAGGCATGCATATCATGTACATTCATATGATCATTTGGCTTTCCTCACAAACAGGATTCCAGGCATGCATATCATGTACATTCATATGATCATTTGCTAAATAATAGAAATTCAGGGAAATGAAAAACCTTGTTAGATCCTACAACAACATTGATTCAATCATGTGTATGCACACAAGTGCTGACACATCTTTTTAAATCATATTTGATCATCACATAAGTCCCAGTTTATGTAAAACGTAGAGTGTTATAGCAAATAACACAGAATCTTCAAACATTTCCATTATGCACTCAACAATAAAGCAACAGAAATGCTCACTTCTAACAGTTGCTGAAGTTAAGGGTAAATAAACTTTATCCTCCAGGAATATTAAATGTGTGATTTATTTTTTGAGTGGACAGAGGAAATGTCTTTGGGTTATTTGTGTTATCAGATATTTGTGTTATCTATACTAGGACTTATGTGATGATCAAATATCCTTTTCATTCAAAATATGCCAAAAACACTAAATTAGGCGGCCGTGGGGGGTTTACTTTTTCACAGTACTGTACTATATTGTTGATGGGTGTTTGTGGGTTTGCTTTTGATAACACGGTGGTGTATATATTGTTTATGTGTGTTTGATTTTGATAACACGGTGGTGTATATATTGTTGATGTGTGTTTGATTTTGATAACACGGTGGTGTATATATTGTTTATGTGTGTTTGATTTTGATAACACGGTGGTGTATATATTGTTTATGTGTGTTTGATTTTGATAACACGGTGGTGTATATATTGTTTATGTGTGTTTGTGTGTTTGCTTTTGATAACACGGTGGTGTATATATTGTTTATGTGTGTTTGTGTGTTTGCTTTTGATAACACAGTGGTGTATATATTGTTTATGTGTGTTTGTGTGTTTGCTTTTGATAACACGGTGGTGTATATATTGTTTATGTGTGTTTGTGTGTTTGCTTTTGATAACACGGTGGTGTATATATTGTTTATGTGTGTTTGTGTGTTTGCTTTTGATAACACGGTGGTGTATATATTGTTTATGTGTGTTTGTGTGTTTGCTTTTGATAACACGGTGGTGTATATATTGTTTATGTGTGTTTGTGTGTTTGCTTTTGATAACACGGTGGTGTATATATTGTTTATGGGTGTTTGTGTGTTTGCTTTTGATAACACGGTGGTGTATATATTGTTTATGTGTGTTTGTGTGTTTGCTTTTGATAACACGGTGGTGTATATTGTCGTTTCAGACATACAGCCGTGGTGATATTGATAAATGCCGGTTCAAAGATTTAGTTGTGACTTTTACCCCATTGTCAGTCCCTGTTGCCCTAAAGTAAACCTTTTGACTCATAATCCCAAAGGTATATTTTAAAACTCGATGGGGTTGAAACCCAAATTAATCTTGAACTCACATCATAAGTGCCATTCTTCTCTAAAGATGCATATTAATTGGGACCCATTTGAGTTTATTTCCCAAAACAAATGAGCAGGGACAGGTCATTTGTTCTTTTTTTTTTCAAATAACAAATACCGGTAATTTTTCTACTTCTTGAATCCTTAGTAATGGCACCACATCGTCCTTTGCGTTTGTAATGTCTCTGTGAAAATGTCGCCATCGTTCAGGAAGCCCCGCTGATAGAGCAGTCCCTCCGGGGCCGTGACTGGGCCTCGCCCGGGGTCCATAAAAAAGCTACGTCTCCAGCCTGGCGGATCCACGCCCTGTTTTCCAGGGAGCCTCTCGCTGACTCATAAAAATAGCAAAGCCTCTCCGTTTACCCCTCGCGTTATTCCATCTCCGGTCAGGTCCAAGAGACACACCGCAGGCCCTGGGGAAGCCGGGATCAGGTGAACTTCATCGATGTTTCGGAAAAATCCAGTCACTGCGTTACTCTTGTTCCAAAAAGAGGAGAAGAAAGAAATGGCTGAGAGGAGGGGGATTGTTGAGCTTTCAGAAAATCGCTTTACTAGATGTTAACAATTTACACTTAATCTGGCCTTTTTAATAAGCTTTTTTTCCCCCCTAATTGATTACTCAATGCAGATTTCTCACTTGGGGTGCGCTGCACGCCAGTGCTGTGGCCTTGAAACCAAAAACAGATGTGCTAGAGCTATCTCCCTCAAAACACTCCACAGAGAGGCTGTGAAATCCAGCGTGGAACAATGAACGTCACCAGCAATTAGCAGAGAAGAGAGACAGATGGGTCCCATTAAGGTGAGATGGAGGCGGGACAAACGTGAGGCTCCACCCCTTCGTCCAGTTCGTCTCATAGGCTGACAGCAAGCCGGCTCAAGTGTAGGGGGCATCCATGCCAATAGCTTTTTTTCATCTGATTATCCAATCATATAAGCCTAATTACTCTATTTCTGTTGTGCTCGCTTTGAGGACTATTGCAGGAAATAATAAACAGAGCATTACAAGCTGTGTAAATAAGCTGAGTTTATGTGCTGGGCACTCCTTTCCCATCATTTTGCACATAATACAGTTTACAGTTTTTATTACACACCACAAACAATACTGTGTAAACTCTCACTATATCACGCCATATATACGTAGGCAAGAGGAACTCGGCAAAATCATGTGGGAACATATCTAACCTTATCCAATGGCATGATATGTGTTTTATACAAACATATATCACCTATGTTGTGTACGAACAAGCCACATACCCACATACCTTATTATTATTATTTTTTTATATATATACGTATAGCGGGCCTTCCACACACCCCAGTCACTGAATCATGATGCACAAGGACGTTTTGTTCTCTGAAGGGTGGCTTTTTTTCCCAGACTGATAAGGGTTTGTTATTTTCAGGGAACATTTAATGAAGAGAAATCCCAGGAAAGCAGACAATCTTCACTTAAAGAAAGACCATTTGTTGTCGTGGGGGGTAGACACACAAGACTACAGCGGCGTGTGTAAAGCATTTGTAAAGCCTAACGCTTAGCTTAACTCATTCAATGCCAGATTGTTCAGGAACACTAAGCCTCAGCAGTGCCGAGCCAATATCGCTGCCAACAATCAACATTTTTTGATTGATCCTGTCAATGTGCAATCACATTATTTTACCTATTCCAGCATAATTTTTTGTTAATGAGGATAGATTATTAGAACAATAGCAAACAATATTGATGGAAATATAAATAATTTATTATGAATGGTTAACATGACTCTTACATTGGTGATGTGTAATAATAGTGAAAACAGTTTTCCAGCTCTTGCGTAACTTATAGATATGTAAAAATTAACAATAAACAATCACTGGTCATTTGTATAGATATGTACAAATGAGCTGTCTATGTGAGTTACTTTGTATCAACCGTTTCAAACAGAAACCGTTATCCTGAGGCAAAAATAACATAGGCTAAAATCTGTGGTGTGAGGGAATAATTCAAAATGGAACCAACAAAACGATGGTCACAGGAGGAGATATGGGAAATAACTGGACAGAAGTGGAAATTAGAGAATTATTAAATATAAGTCGGGAAAGAGATATTCTAAAACTCATTGATGGTAGGCTACTGTCCGTGATTAAAACGTTTACCAGACGATTGCGGAACGATTTAAAGCTCGGGGAGTCATTTTCTCCCCTACTGAGACAGTTGCATAGTTTGTTATATTGCCCACTTGATTGTGTCCCATTTCTTTATATTCTTGGTCACTGGCGCAGAAACGTGTCGGTACAAATTGACAGGGACACGTTATTCCCACGCCCCGATGTTGGTTTAGATGGTTACACATGAGGGTTTTTTTTTTTTAAATGTGGGATAAATATAACTTCAAATATTTCTAGAACCATGTAAAAATGGTATAAGATAAATAAAGGTAATTGTAAATTGGTCCATCGATTAATTTTTCCCGACTCAAATCCAGAATTCTCTACCGGTGTAGCAGAGTAAAGATAAAAATAAAAAACTGTGGTTGACTTCAGTAGCCCTCGGCACTTTAGACCGTTCGTATGTTCGTTGACTAAAGTCGACACTGTGCTGTTATCTCACTGTTCTTTTCAATTAACCTTCCAGTTTTTATACAATAAGTATTGTGCACAGACAGGGATATAGTGAGTTAATTGTGCAAAGCACACAGTCAACGCAATGTTAAATAGGGTCAAACAGAAACAAAATTAACTTTATTAGGGTTAAAGTTAACTACTAAACGAAATCTTGCAGTTTAGTAGCACACTGCTACTTAACTAGCCATGCCATTTTCTGAAGATGATACTAATTTAGTGACACAATGTCTCGCACACTTCAGTGTGTGGTTTTCATTGGTTTAACCAGCTGAAGTGCACATGACAAAAGCCCCTCCCCCCGTGACTTTTATTCTGGTTTACATGGCAGGTCCGTGCTTTATTTGCATTGCCTGTATTTCTTCTGTTTTTATCTGGATTAACTCGCCTCTCCCGCTTCTGCCGTGAGATAACAGAATTTCAGTCTCTTCAAACTGCGTTGCTGTCTTGTCTGAGTAGACACTGTTCGAAAAAAAAACGTGGGCACAGCGCGCGGATAAGAAAACAAACTACATCGCAGGGACTTTTCGCAAGGCAGAAGCACACATTTCTGCACGTACATGTTCTATATTTGGTGCTGGGTTCAGAAGTTCACTGCAGCTTAGGAACAGCACAAAACTCCAGTCAGTGCATTTTATGGATCAATGCTAGCACATACTGCCCCGCTTAACGGGTACGATGAAAAGATAAGCTGCATAAATATGTTTTTAATGTCACCGTCATGTTATCACTTCATGACTCAGGAAGTCTCCAGAGCACAAAGGACACAGCTACAGCGGGATCTTATCCAGTCCTTAACATGTCATAGATGCTAAACGCTAAAGAGCCAGAATGCTGAGAGGAGTCTAATCCTGCGGCTGAATCTGGTGTTTGTTTCTCACACGGGACCGCATCTGTTTCTCAAGTCCATGTGCACTGGATGTCCCAGCTGAAGCAGAATCAGAACGATCCAGAGGCATTTCACGAGACCGCATCCTCAACAGCTTTTTATGTAATAGAGAAAAGCGAAAACAAACGCTTATGTACAAAGAGGGACTGGAACGTTTTCCATTCAAACCCCTGTTATTGTCTGAGATTGCAACATCTATGCCTTACAGACACTTCTTATTTTGCATCTGGCTTGAGGAGGCAGAGGAGGGGATGACACACTTAAATGACACCTGTAGACAGACATGACACCTGTAGACAGACATGACACCTGTACATAAAACCATAGCCACAAAAAAAAGCCCTTTTCTGCTGAAGCAGGAGATTTTTAGCAAACTGTTTTAGTAAACCAATCATGACATTGACTATATCAGTGACATCACAGTAATATGGTTTGTCCCGTATTGCTATTGATTATTAAGATATAGTTTATATTAATTCTCTACACTGTTCCAATAATGTTTATCAACAGACATGTTTAGACTACAGTTACTGAATAGTGAATTAAATGTTTGATGCACTAAAATAATGAACAAATATAATACCAAGAGTTAAGCAAATAACCCTATTTGGCATCAATAATGTCACATAAATTTGAAACTCATAGGAGTAAGTGGCCTACAGAATAAATTGGACATATACATACAATTATTGGTACAAGAAGATGGTGGTTAGAATTATGTGTTTTTATTTAGATGGTTATCTATTAAAAGCCCTTAAATAATTTTTTTTTTATGTACATTGCTGTTTAACATCATCTGTGGACATCTTCTATTTGTGCTATATTTTTTATTTTAATAATTTTGTAGTCAACAGGCCATGGACTTAACATAAATGCTGATAAAAATGATGTTTTTTTATTTTTAAATAAAAATAACAATGCTCATCTGCAAGAACTATGCAGTGCATACAGTGAGATTTAAGAGCAGGGCTTTATTAGAAAAAGAATACCATGACGGTAGGCAAGAAACTAAAGGTGTGTACACAGACATGGCTCCGCTCACATTTTGTCTGCTTTTTTACTGAAGATCGGTCATCTGGTAAACATGGCCTTTTACACAGTACCCATTTGTTTTAGTAAGTAAGTGGACACAAAAACCTTTCCCTTCCAGCCTTTAACAACCCTTCTACTTCCCATAAAATAACTTGTGTTACAGAAATAAGCACAAGGTTCTCAAAGCCTCTTTAGATTGTCTGTGTGTCTGTCCCTACCTTGAACCTCCATGTGATGGGAATACTGTGGCATTAAGACTAGTGGCCTTGTGTGAACTTCCCTCTTTAAGAACAGCTCAGTAAATGTCTGTTTGGTGGCTGCGTCAGGAATGTTGTGGTATCTAAACAAAAAGCAATGTTGCAATGTTTTACCGCGCTCTGCGTTCTTCTGGCTAATGTTACGTTAATGTTAGCACGGTTAATGTTAGCACGGTTAATGTTAGCACGGTAAATGTTAGCACGGTGTCTCCACGCTGTCAAGAATCAAAAGTCTGAATGGACATGAGTCTGCCGCACATGGTTGAGGCCCTTTGCCATTTACAGAACACAGCCTGGTTACAAAACCCATGTGCTGCTGAAGGAGACATTGAGTGAGGTAAGTCCAATGTTTATCACCTGCCAAACCTTTCACTAAGACACTTTTCAACAGTAAAACACTAAGTCTCTCTCTCTCTCACTTTTCCACATGAGGGAGTGAATCTAAAGCTGCTATCGTGGAATTTGATGCAATGGGCTGGGTAGCCAGGGCTTTGTGATGATGAGCTGTCTATGGCCTACTACAGGGAAATGGAGACAATTGAATTGTCGGGTTAAACCTTTTTTGTTGTGGTTGCCATGTAATGGTAATGCATTTCAATCACACTGGTACACTCTCAGAAATAAATGTTTTTTTGACTTGTCTTCATAGGGGAACCCTTTTTAGTTCTTTATGGAACCTTCTAGGTCGGTATGAGAAGTGAGGTATGAGACTGAACCATATTGAACCATTTTGCCTGACAAAGAACATTTGAACTTTATCGGGTTCCTCTATGGAGACACAGCGGAGCCTTTTAGAACCTATTCTTATGAGAGTGTACAACGCTACGCAATTGTTTTTTTATTTATTCTTAATTGACTTTTGTTAGTGGCCTTATTAACTTATGATAGTTTGATTGCGGAACAGGGCGGTTTTGTAATGTGGCTCCAGAGCAGACCAAGTACCACGGATTTCTGCTACAATTTCACCTTCAGCACCCATATATGCCTCTATATTGACTCTATTTTGATAATTATTTACTCTTAGTCCAGCAACATTAATGTAAAAAAAATAGTGCATTGACATTATGAGACCCTGTGTATAGTCCAGTCCCTGTTACAGTAACAATACCAGTCTCTAATGCATACAGTTCAGTCCCTGTTACAGTAACATTACCAGTCTCTAATGCATACAGTCCAGTCCCTGTTACAGTAACATTACCAGTATCTAATGGATACAGACCAGTCCCTGTTACAGTAACATTACCAGTATCTAATGGATACAGTCCAGTCCCTGTTACAGTAACATTACCAGTCTCTAATGCATACAGTCCAGTCCCTGTTACAGTAACATTACCAGTATCTAATGGATACAGTCCAGTCCCTGTTACAGTAACATTACCAGTATCTAATGGATACAGTCCAGTCCCTGTTACAGTAACATTACCAGTCTCTAATGCATACAGTCCAGTCCCTGTTACAGTAACATTACCAGTCTCTAATGCATACAGTCCAGTCCCTGTTACAGTAACATTACCAGTCTCTAATGCATACAGTCCAGTCCCTGTTACAGTAACATTACCAGTATCTAATGGATACAGTCCAGTCCCTGTTACAGTAACATTACCAGTATCTAATGCATACAGTCCAGTCCCTGTTACAGTAACATTACCAGTCTCTAATGCATACAGTCCAGTCCCTGTTACAGTAACATTACCAGTCTCTAATGCATACAGTCCAGTCCCTGTTACAGTAACATTACCAGTCTCTAATGCATACAGTCCAGTCCCTGTTACAGTAACATTACCAGTATCTAATGGATACAGTCCAGTCCCTGTTACAGTAACATTACCAGTATCTAATGCATACAGTCCAGTCCCTGTTACAGTAACATTACCAGTCTCTAATGCATACAGTCCAGTCCCTGTTACAGTAACATTACCAGTCTCTAATGCATACAGTCCAGTCCCTGTTACAGTAACATTACCAGTCTCTAATGCATACAGTCCAGTCCCTGTTACAGTAACATTACCAGTCTCTAATGCATACAGTCCAGTCCCTGTTACAGTAACATTACCAGTCTCTAATGCATACAGTCCAGTCCCTGTTACAGTAACATTACCAGTCTCTAATGCATACAGTCCAGTCCCTGTTACAGTAACATTACCAGTCTCTAATGCATACAGTCCAGTCCCTGTTACAGTAACATTACCAGTCTCTAATGCATACAGTCCAGTCCCTGTTACAGTAACATTACCAGTATCTAATGCATACAGTCCAGTCCCTGTTACAGTAACATTACCAGTCTCTAATGCATACAGTCCAGTCCCTGTTACAGTAACATTACCAGTCTCTAATGCATACAGTCCAGTCCCTGTTACAGTAACATTACCAGTCTCTAATGCATACAGTCCAGTCCCTGTTACAGTAACATTACCAGTATCTAATGGATACAGTCCAGTCCCTGTTACAGTAACATTACCAGTATCTAATGGATACAGTCCAGTCCCTGTTACAGTAACATTACCAGTCTCTAATGCATACAGTCCAGTCCCTGTTACAGTAACATTACCAGTCTCTAATGCATACAGTCCAGTCCCTGTTACAGTAACATTACCAGTCTCTAATGCATACAGTCCAGTCCCTGTTACAGTAACATTACCAGTCTCTAATGCATACAGTCCAGTCCCTGTTCCAGTAACATTACCAGCCTCTAATGCATACAGTCCAGTCCCTGTTACAGTAACATTACCAGCCTCTAATGCATACAGTCCAGTCCCTGTTACAGTAACATTACCAGTCTCTAATGCATACAGTCCAGTCCCTGTTACAGTAACATTACCAGTCTCTAATGCATACAGTCCAGTCCCTGTTACAGTAACATTACCAGTCTCTAATGCATACAGTCCAGTCCCTGTTACAGTAACATTACCAGTCTCTAATGCATATAGTCCAGTCCCTGTTACAGTAACATTACCAGTCTCTAATGCATACAGTCCAGTCCCTGTTACAGTAACATTACCAGTATCAAATGCATATAGTCCAGTCCCTGTTACAGTAACATTACCAGTCTCTAATGCATATAGTCCCTTTTACAGTAACATTACCAGTCTCTAATGCATAGAGTCCAGTCCCTGTTACAGTAACATTACCAGTCTCTAATGCATACAGTCCAGTCCCTGTTACAGTAACATTACCAGTATCTAATGCATACAGTCCAGTCCCTGTTACAGTAACATTACCAGTCTCTAATGCATACAGTCCAGTCCCTGTTACAGTAACATTACCAGTCTCTAATGCATACAGTCCAGTCCCTGTTACAGTAACATTACCAGTCTCTAATGCATACAGTCCAGTCCCTGTTACAGTAACATTACCAGTCTCTAATGCATACAGTCCAGTCCCTGTTACAGTAACATTACCAGCCTCTAATGCATACAGTCCAGTCCCTGTTACAGTAACATTACCAGTCTCTAATGCATACAGTCCAGTCCCTGTTACAGTAACATTACCAGTCTCTAATGCATACAGTCCAGTCCCTGTTACAATAACATTACCAGTCTCTAATGCATTCAGTCCAGTCCCTGTTACAGTAACATTACCAGTCTCTAATACATACAGCCCAGTCCCTGTTACAGTAACATTACCAGTCTATAATGCATACAGTCAAGTCCCTGTTCCAGTAACATTACCAGCCTCTAATGCATACAGTCCAGTCCCTGTTACAGTAACATTACCAGTCTCTAATACATACAGCCCAGTCCCTGTTACAGTAACATTACCAGTCTCTAATGCATACAGTCCAGTCCCTGTTACAGTAACATTACCAGTCTCTAATGCATACAGTCCAGTCCCTGTTACAGTAACATTACCAGTCTGCTTTGTGGCATCCAGGGGTCTACCCCAGCTTAGCCTTGGTAATGCGTCCTCTTCTTTCAAACACACAGTACTGCAGACCCCTGCTTCAGAAGGTGTCTGGTTGATGTCCAGTCCTTTAGCACATCTGTCTGGTCTTTGTAAAAGTGTTCCTCTCAGCTCCGTTTGCTGTACAGTGTTAGCACTTTTTTTTTTCACTTCAAAGAGATCATATCTACTGTGTGTGATAACGTTAAGCCCTTGGTGTAGGCTGCAGTGAGCAATAGGTCCCTCAGCTCTGGACGTTTTAACACTACACAGGCCCAGCTGGTTCAAATCCCTCTAAAAAAATAGTCAAACTTACAAGATGCAGATAATTTTCTTCAACTTGGCTATGTTCTCACGGATAGCCTCTCCATCGAGCTAGTTCCTCGCATGCAGCCTATAAATTCTCATAAGATTCTTCACTTGTCTTTCTAACCACTACAGTTAAGAACAGAGCTTTTTGTCATCATTCTATCTCATTTAGTTTCCAATCTGTAAACACAATCAGCCTTAAAGGTTGTCCTCATTTTCCTTTAACAGTTTTCCTCACTTTCCTTTAACAGTTTTCCTTGCTTTTTTAAAAAGGTTTTCTTTACTTTCCTTTAACGATGTTCTTCACTTTCTTTTAAAGGTTTTTCTCACTTTGCTTTAACAATTTTTGCACTTTTTTTAACGGTTTTCCTCACTTTAGTTTAACAATTTTTCTCACTTTTTTTTAACGGTTTTTCACAATTTCCTTTAATGGTTTTCCTCACTTTCCTTTTGGTTTCACCATTTTTTTCTACAAATGTCTCCCATTCTTAATGTATAATCTCCTTTTAGCTCTGCCCTTCCAAACTTTATCCATTGACTGACTAATCAAAAACAGTAGAGGCAGCAGTCTGATCCACAAGCACATAACTGGGCATGTGTACAAAAATATTTTTGACAGTACATTTCAAAAATGTTTTGTGCTGATACCTGGTATATATTATTTCCATTTTTGTAGATGGCATGTCCAGTAAACATTTGTCTTCTTTTATTTTATTGTCTATTTCTATTATATTGTATTCACATTTGTTTTTTAAAATCTTTTCTGCACTGGGTCACAAAATAGTCAACACTCATAGCAGAACAACACGGCCAAGTAGAGCACAAAGTAGTAGAGAAGGAACCCGGTTAGTCAGGAGTACCGGTATATAATTTAAACTCTTTTTACACTGTTAATAAACATCTGTTTATTTCCAACAAAGAAGGTTATCCTGGAACCTCTCTTAGCTACAACGTGAAAGTTTTAAGCAGTTTTTGTGTAAAGTTCCAAAAGTGTCACTGTTCACAAGATAAAGTAAAACAATACCAATATTAATTCAGTAGAATACATTACCATATGAAAGATTAGCATTTAAAAGGGTTTTTATGAAGACGTTGCATTTGGAACAAAGCGTAATTGTTCTTGTGTCTGTGGACTAGATCTGGCCGTGAGTATTTGAGCTCATTGAATCCTCACATTTGGACATCAATGGCAAAGGGGGAGACAGGTATTTCACTTTTTTTAGGCAATAGGGAGGGGGAATGGGTACTGTAAACGGCTGACACAAGAGTGGAGGTGCGTGTGGATTTTATCTTTAGGGAAGACTTGTTTGGCAGGTTATGGTAATAGCATAAAGGGCTGTCTGAACATTTCTCTCACAAATACATAATAGTGAATTACAGATTGTACAGCTGGATCATAATTCATAGGGTTTTAAAAAGCTGTTAAATATGCCTGTCATTATGGCTGTCATATCTGTGCGGCTAGTGTACCATGACAGGTGATCACATGACGGAGCAGCAGCGAGTGGAAAGTCTGTTATAAGCTGAATGTATTACATTTGGGACCATGAAGTAGTGCCATATTACAATAAAGTACCATTTAAAAAAAAAAAGAGTTTTTGCTCAAAGTATTAAGATAAAAAACTATATTTTAAGTACTGACAAATATACAGTAAAATATTATGTAATTACCACTTTAGGAAAAAACATTCAAATAATGTTAACATGATGCCTTTAAATGGTGTTACATTACAGTTAATTACATTATAACTATTCCATCTTATATACTGTATATGCATTATTTTCAACTGGAAACAAAGTTTTTATTTAATTTTGCTTCATTGTGATTACATCATTCACAACAATTTTATTTGTTCTCTATTATTTGTGTGAATAATGATAAATATGTGATATGTATATGTAGCTCTGCTGGCATTGCTGTCAGTTCAATACATTCCTTACTCAGTTAACTTTAGGTTAGCTATAAAATAGCATTTTTAGTTTTTCTCTGGAGGTCTGCCGGAGGCCTTGGCCTTTGGGTGACTGCCCTGCGCCCCAAACACAGAGTACTACGGCAATGAAGAAAGGCGTGGGCCATCTTACTTACCATCAGAGCGACTGAGAGGTAGCGTTACATATCGCAGTGCCATACGCATGAAACCACAGCCGGGAGAAGGCTCATATTGTTTCACAGCCATTTGGCGTATAGTGTTCTTCAAAGGAAGCTGTAAAGCTCTAGTCCAGTTACTGTATACCAGTAGCATGTATGAGTGAATAGCGCCGTGGCGGACAGGACAATGGGGTGTTAAAATCACAGCCCTGAGGCGGCTTTCCGCAGCTGAAACTCTCCATGCCGGTAAGACGTAAACCACACTGCCGCAATCAAAGGCCTGGACCGGCGTTTGACTGCTGCTTGTTTCTGATGAGGCTCCCAAAGGAACCCGGCAGTCTCCGCTGTTGCAGTAAGATCTCCCTTTATCCTGCATCACATTTCAGAGATGAAAAATGGATTCTTTCAGATCTGGCTACTCTAGCAGGTATTAGAATCACTTTGCTTTTTAAAGGGGTATGTGCTCCTTCGGTCTTCTATCAAAACTGTAAAATTAAGAGTGCCTTTATGCTAAATGACAGAATTCTATTAAAGATGTTGGTTGACGAGGTTAAGGAGGTGTGCGAAGTTGTCCTGAAGAGGCAGATCCAAGCTGACGGCTGTTCGTGTTTGCAAGGCCGCAGTGCACGTGGCACGGCTGTGTGCAAAAACGATGTGCGTACGACGCCCGTCAGCGAAGCACAGCCACAGTCTTTGCGCTACGAAGGCAGTGGATGAGGTCACATGCGTCAGAAGGGATTGTGGGGCACAAGCAAACTGAAGCGTAAATTAAGTCTATTTATAGCTGTGTGACTCTACCATTCATAGAGTTCACACATGTAAACTGGCTTTCCAAATATCCTGGGTATCCATGATTTCATTTATATTCCTTCATCCACTACTTCAGTGGCGTCATGTCAGTTGAAGCCAAGGTACGGGCAAAGGAACATGTAGGCGGGTTAAAGCCCCCTCTCTCCCCTCATTGGCTGGAGATTGTTATAGAGATTGAGTCCATTGGTCAGTTATAAAAGAAGATATGCAAAATATGGAATAAATGCAGTTTAAATGCAGAAATTGTACTTCACTGTTTTAGCTCTGAAGCGACACAGGATGCAATTAATCCACGAGCCACAAGGAGACAACCATCAAACAAAGGCTGAGATATCAGGAACGTACATATCCAGTTCATCAAATAGTGCCTGACAATTAAGTGTAGATCATTACATAACCATTACATAGTATAGCTTACACAATTACTACGTGCCTTTCCCTCTCTATAGGCAGACAGGTATGGCTCAAATAGTGTCCAGTTCATCAAATGTTCATCAGTATTGCAAATAGGGGGGGGGGTTGACGTTGTCACGTTTTCTGAAGTAGTCGATTTTGTTTTATAGTCGATTTAAACACTGAGAAGTGTGGCAGTTGCCATACCCAATTGATGCACTACTTCTCTGCTGCACTTCAAGAACTTTTATGTGCAACATGCAAATTTGGTTTACATGTACCGTTCTACACTTTCAAACATCTGTAAGGTTCATGAAGAGCTTCTCTACTCACTTGGCAATAGTCAATACTTTCTGCTTCAACAGTAATTTCTAATGAACTTAAATCCCCACAACATGACTCAAATAAAAAAAACTGCATTAACTGCATTGACATTGGAGAAGAAAGGAACGACATGACTTCAAAAACCTGATGGGTGGCTAGCACAGTAAGGAATGCCCACTGTATTATTCTCCCCTGGTTGATCTAATCAAGGAAGACCAAATTGAAGTTAATCCATCTGGAAATGACTAATATTAGCTAATATTAACAGTTGTTCAGTATAAAATAATGGCAGTCCCAGTCATCCAGAACACCAATTTCACCACCCCTGCCAGATGTTATGCTACACTGTCAAGATATGTATGGGCGGAGAAATAAGCCAATAGCAGGTTCAGGGACAAGGTTACCCATTCCAAGAGAAACACTGCAGCATTCTTTGTTTGTGATCACACGAGTGCAAACAATGATATTGTCTTTACAAATTTTTGCTTAAATTTTTTTTTCAAAGCCATTGTTCATCTATGTAAGTCAGGGGTGTCCAATCTTATCCAAAAAGGGCCGGTGTGGGAGCAGGTTTTTGTTTTAGCCCACCACTAAGACACCCAATGTACTTATTATGGTCTTGATTGAAAACCATTTTATTTTATTTACTTTTAGTATGTTGAAGGATCTGTTTATATATTTATTTTTTGTTTTACCAGAGTCCTGTTAAGATTAATGTTCATAGAGATAAAGTTGTACTGGTCAATATCAATATGACTGTAATGTTCATGGAGATAAAGCTATACCGGTCAATATCAACATGACTGTAATGTTCATGGAGATAAAGTTGTACTGGTCAATATCAATATGACTGTAATGTTCATGGAGATAAAGTTGTACTGGTCAATATCAATATGACTGTAATGTTCATGGAGATAAAGTTGTACTGGTCAATATCAATATGACTGTAATGTTCATGGAGATAAAGTTGTACTGGTCAATATCAATATGACTGTAATGTTCATGGAGATAAAGTTGTACTGGTCAATATCAATATGACTGTAATGTTCATGGAGATAAAGTATTACCGGTCAATATCAATATGGCTGTAATTTTCATGGAGATAAAGTTGTACTGGTCAATATCAATATGACTGTAATGTTGGGAGATAAAGTGTATACCGGTCAATATCAATATGACTGTAATGTTCATGGAGATAAAGTATTACCGGTCAATATCAATATGGCTGTAATTTTCATGGAGATAAAGTTGT
Organism: Ilyophis sp. 1 JC-2022; assembly: GCA_022702515.1. NCBI lineage: Eukaryota > Metazoa > Chordata > Actinopteri > Anguilliformes > Synaphobranchidae > Ilyophis > Ilyophis sp. 1 JC-2022. The sequence goes on along the minus strand of CM040398.1, from coordinate 1,561,689 downwards.
ACTGGTCAATATCAATATGACTGTAATGTTCATGGAGATAAAGTTGTACTGGTCAATATCAATATGACTGTAATGTTCATGGAGATAAAGTTGTACTGGTCAATATCAATATGGCTGTAATGTTCATGGAGATAAAGCTATACTGGTCAATATCAATATGATTGTAATGTTCATGGAGATAAAGCTATACCGGTCAATATCATTATGACTGTAATGTTCATGGAGGTAAAGTTGTACTGGTCAATATCAATATGATTGTAATGTTCATGGAGATAAAGTTGTACTGGTCAATATCAATATGGCTGTAATGTTCATGGAGATAAAGCTATACTGGTCAATATCAATATGATTGTAATGTTCATGGAGATAAAGCTATACCGGTCAATATCATTATGACTGTAATGTTCATGGAGGTAAAGTTGTACTGGTCAATATCAATATGACTGTAATTAATGTTCATGGAGATAAAGTTGTACTGGTCAATATCAATATGACTGTAATGTTCATGGAGATAAAGTTGTACTGGTCAATATCAATATGACTGTAATGTTCATGGAGATAAAGTTGTACCGGTCAATATCAATATGACTGTAATGTAATGTAATGAAAAAAAAAGGAATCTAAACAAAAGTATCATTTTAAAATGTAAAAAGAAGTGCTAAATTAATGAAAATGTAATAAAAACATTTTACTTAAAAATGGACGAAATATTTAAATGTAAATAAGGAAACTGTACAAAGAAACAGAGGAGAATGTGTTTATTTCATTATAAAACCTTGTTTGTTCAGGCTTTATTGGATTTAAATAACTTTCCTTTTTTTTACCCTGAAAGCAGTTTATAAATTCACATCTGGATTCAGTCATGACTGTCCAAAAAGAAAGTTCTTTTTACAGTAATGAAAAACGCTGAGATTAAACCAGCATTGTATTATTAGAAAGTCAACTCTGGGCTCAATCAACACTCAGAAGCTGTTTTAAGCAGAAGATATCGCTTTGTCATGAACCTGGGAAGGCTTTTTATCGCACTTTTTCTTAACATAGCTTGGCGGGTTCACTTGTAAATGAGAAAACACATTGACTCTCCCAACAACAAATATGTCTCATTATTTGAAGCCTAACCTTCTGTGGACACACCCAAACTGTAACCTCAGTCACACCCCCCCCAACCCCCATCTCTCCTGCCTCCCTGCCAATAACAAATCCATGGTTGCGTGCCTGCCAGTGCTCGGGTTTACAGCTCCAGAACAATCCCATCGCCCTGGGGCCTGTTTGACTCCAATCCATAAAGCTGTAATGGAGGCTGAAAAGTGAAACACGCTGTTTTAAGTTAAGACACATGGCTCTGGAGAAAAGGAGCGCTCTTGCCAGGGATCAGTCACCTGTGTGCTGGTTCCTGGAGCGATAGAGGGGCAGGTCTGCACCCATCGGCCCTCTGGTGCAGCAGGTTCTCTGTCAACACGCACAGCAAAAAGCAGCCATCACCTCAGTTACAGGTGCCAAATATTATATCTGAGGGGCATCATCATTCAAACACAATCAAGCAGCTCTTACGCCGCAGGCATATAGTATTAATATTCAGTGTGTGTGTGTGTGTGTGTGCGTGTGCGTGTGTGTGTGCTCTGCAAGCTGTATAAGACATAACAAATAGAGTAGCACGTAAAGAATATCTCAAGTTGAACTTTTAGCACTGTGGATACTGAGAAACCATTTTATTTTTGATATAACACCGTAAAAGCTTCCATATCGGGCCTTATAAACATGAAGTAAACACGGTGTGATACCCAGGCAAGACACAACACCTCCAACTAACCATTTTTAGCTAGATTTAATATTGGACTGAGTGCATTACATCCGGTAGGCTGGTGTTCTACTACTTCAGGTTAAGTTCAGTTCTCGGTTGCAAGTCTTGGTGTGAACTGATGTTCCTGCTGCGGGTACGTTTGTTATTATTTTGTTATAAAGTGCTTAGTGCTACCTTTGTTTGTTAAGGGTTTTTCACATGGTTGGTGCTGTTTCACTGCTAATTATTTGGGTGAGTAGTTTGGCTTGTGGTGGCGCTTATTTAGACGATCCGTGAACACGTGATTAGAAGATTCCTTCCACAGTTGCTTTATTTAATCGGTATTTAGCAATATCATTAGTCGTCGCAGAGCAGCAGCTGTAGCGGCCAGCCTTGGTCAAGCTAAGACAAGGGAGTCTATCTCCTTGAGTCCCTCTAGAAAAATATTTTGTTTATCACAAATATAGTTCTCTCTCTCTCTTTCCTCACAGGTAATGGCATCTATCTCCTAACTGTGAGTGTCACATGACCCATTGCCTGTGCCCTGGGTTGCACTCTTGCACCTATTCTACTTATCATCTCACCCAGCATCCGGCCAATCATCTCGTCCACAATAAACTTCTCATTTTCTGCATGTCGTGTGCCCACATTCTTCAGTAAGTCTCGAATCACACCCCTGCAGAAGAAACAGACCACAATTAAGGTCCAGTTTTTTTCCTCTGCCTTCCTCTACAAAGCTTTACAATTTTTCAACCAATTCTCATATTTTCTCATACGTAATGCCTTTGGTCACTTGGCTGAGAACAATGTGCTCTACGTCAGTCAAGCAGGTACCTCAGTGAGAGAGTCACTTCCTTCTCCACAGTCCTCCAGCCTCCAGGACCTCTTCATAGCTCCCCTCTCCACAGTCCTCCAGCCTCCAGGACCTTTCCATAGCTCTCCTCTCCACAGTCCTCCAGCCTCCAGGACCTTTCCATAGCTCTCCTCTCCAAAGTCCTCCAGCCTCCAGGACCTCTTCATAGCTCCCCTCTCCACAGTCCTCCAGCCTCCAGGACCTTTCCATAGCTCTCCTCTCCACAGTCCTCCAGCCTCCAGGACCTCTTCATAGCTCCCCTCTCCACAGTCCTCCAGCCTCCAGGACCTTTCCATAGCTCTCCTCTCCACAGTCCTCCAGCCTCCAGGACCTTTTAATAGCTCCCCTCTCCACAGTCCTCAAGCCTCCAGGACCTCTTCATAGCTCCTCTCTCCACAGTCCTCTAGCCTCCAGGACCTCTCTGTAGTTTTCGACACCATTGAAATGTGATGGCAGCTCACTTTTCGCGACAGGAAAACACATATTTTGGAGCGTAACCTTTTTCTTTCTCACCATACAAATGATTATTCTATTTTTTATTTTGGGCCAAACATCCACAAAATGGCGGTTGAAATCTACTCCCCCCAAAACATGCATTTGTCCGACATATATCGGCTTCTGTTTCTGGCTGTAAGATCTGTTAATGATTCTATATGCTGCTTTGACAGCAATGGCTTAGTGTGCCTTGCATAGTAGAGCTTAATGTAACAGAATCCCTGATCCCTGAGCCCTGAGTGTAAATGGGATATGTGAGATGCTGTACCCCATATATTTATGTACATGCATGTGAGTGTGTGCACGTGTCTTCTCACATGCCCCTGGGTAATGTAGCTTTCTAATAAATATTTCTGTTCTCCAACTCAGTCTTACATTGCATTTGCTGCGCAGGAACCTTCTGGAGACCAAAGAGAAAACCAAGATTCCGATGGTAGATTTCTCAATAGCTGTCAAAATCAGTCAATTTCTATTTGATTGATTTTGACTCAGAATTAAAAGCAACAGCATGGTTAAAGATGAAGCATGATTAGCTGTTCAAAAATTGCAAACAGAATTCATAGTCATTCTCAAATTAAATCGTAAAGGGGATTTTTTTAAATCATCCAGCCATGGATATAAGGATATTCCTTCAAGGCTCCATAAATAGCATAAACGCTCAGGACATTGTGTTCTATTTAGATTTATGGATTATTTTCGAGGCCAGCTTTCTTACAGCCAAAAATAATAAGAAATTGAAGTATAACTAAATATCCTCTACCTTTAAGTGAATTATGGCTCCTGTATGAATAAATTCAGGGCGCAAAGTTCATGTTTCCTATGATACAGACGACACTAATGAAATCACAGGCCGCTAAGGAAGTGCATGGGGAAAGCAGTCGGCCAGGTAATCTACAGTCGGACTCAAAATACGGACACGCAAGCGACTAAGAATGTTCAGATTGTGCTTAATTAGACAAAAACTGCACATACCGCACCTGCAAAAGGACATGCCCTGGGTCTGCCCGCGACATGGAGAACATTAAGAGCTCTGAGAACAGCCCTTCACAGTCACGCTGAACAAGAGACGGGTACAACTCTGCTAGTGTGATGGCTGTGTAGTTTAAGAGTCAAGTAACTGGGCTTGAAATTCAGAGGTTGCCTGCTCAAATCCCAGCTATTTAAAGCATAAGCTATGCAAGTGGCTAACGGAAAAATTACAGCGCTCATAAGTCTTACAGTGTTCCCACAGTTTGATAACTTTCTCATTGATATTGTGCATTTTTGGTTCCCATTTGACTGCGATGCGGTAATGCTGAAATGTGTGTGTAATTGTTAAAACTACCTGTTGAAAACCCACTTTAGAAAACGTAAGTTGAAATTTGAAAATGAAAGAACGTGTGCATGTGCATTTCAGAGAAAGTGAAAACTGTACTAATGAGAAGGACACACGGGGTGAACAGAAAAAGCACTCAGGAGAAGAACAAAAGAGAAGGACACGGAGTGAACAGGAAAAGCACTCGGGAGAAGCACTAAGAAAAAGGACACACGGAGTGAACAGGAAAAGCACTCAGGAGAAGAACTAAGGAGAAGAACACGGAGTGAACAGGAAAATAACTCAGGAGAAGAACTAAGGAGAAGGACACGGAATGAACAGGAAAAGCACTCAGGAGAAGCACTAAGGAGAAGGACATGGAGTGAACAGGAAAAGCACTCAGGAGAAGCACTAAAGAGAAGGACACGGAGTGAACAGGAAAAGCACTCATGAGAAGAACTAAGGAGAAGGACACGGAGTGAACAGGAAAAGCACTCAGGAGAAGCACTAAGGAGAAGGACACGGAGTGAACAGGAAAATAACTCAGGAGAAGCACTAAGGAGAAGGACACGGAATGAACAGGAAAAGCACTCAGGAGAAGCACTAAGGAGAAGGACACGGAGTGAACAGGAAAATAACATGGAGTGTTTAAAGACTGCTGTAACCTTGCAAAGTACAGGCAGTCAGTATCTACACCAACTCAACTTGGAAGTTTTTTGTATTTGGTTTATGAATGATTCTGTATGAGTATTTTGTACGACTACTCTATACACTATTTATAAACTAATCTATACACTATTTATAGAATGGTGTAATGCCTTTTGGTATCAGATTTTCATGCTTGTGGCTGTAATTTGCCTTTTAACCAGTACTGTCTGTAGACCAAACAGTCATTCACCACAGTATTCAACAGCATTCTTGTTAAAGTTCAGTCTTCAAATCCTGTATTGCCCCTCCCCTCTCTCTCTCTCTCTCTCTCTCTCTCTCTCTCTCTCTCTCTCTCTCTCTCTCTCTCTCTCTCTCTCTCTCTCTCTCTCTCTCTCTCTCTCTCTCTTTCTCTCAATTCAATTCAAAATGATTTATTGGCATGACATAATTTTAAATATATATTGCCAAAGTCATAGTCAATTATAGTAACAACGGCAACAATAATAGTAATAACAAGTAATAACAATTAGATAAATAATATGTTATATAATTATATATGTTATATAATTAAATATAATATATAATATAAAGTATATTATATCATTATTAATTAAATAGGTAACACTTTATTTTGATTGTCCCATGTTGACAATCACTTGACATGCAATTGACTTTAAATTAACACTGAACTGATATTAAATTGATATCAGTTGATATCAAGTTGAGTGTCAACATGGGACACTCAAAATAAAGTGTTCCCTAATTATTGATTAAATATAATATATAATACAAATATGTTATATAATTTCAAACAAATATATATTAATTGGTGGGGGGCTAGGGGTCACCGCTGTCCCTCTTCCTGTGGCAAGTAGCCACATATTGTGCTGCCAATTTAGCACAGCACCTTACCTCTCCCAGGAGGATTTGTAATAATTGGGTCTCAGGTAGGATTGGGAAGTTTTGTTGTATTGATTTAAATTTTGGAAAGAGATGTTCTCTAATTTCTTTGTATCTTTCACATTTGGTGAGGAAGTGCAGCTGTTTCAATTTGTTTTTGACTGCAGTTGTCAGGTTTAGGTTTAGAAAATAGAGAACCAAACGCGACAGATAAGGATACAGAAAGCGTATCTAAATATGGATACGCCACAGAAGCGGAATTAAACCGCACTAGTAGAAGGGGAATGGAAAAACGGGAACAAAACTTCCCTAGCACAAGGCTAACACAAAACAACCTCAAACGGAGGCGGATATTTGCTTAAACAGCGAGAAACTAAAAAAAAGAAATGGCCTCACGCACTTATTGATCGGCGTGTATAAGAGGTCGAGAACTGAAAAGAAACGAACAAAATAGCAAGCCTGTAACTACAGCTCTCTTTGTTTTTTCTTTTTATAAAACCATATACCGGCTTTCTAGTCCTACTGCAACGTCAATCTAGAAGCACCGGAAAGCGGAAATCAAGCTCTATTTATAGCCGACGGAAACCAAGCAGGTGTAGGAGATAATCACCTGGAGAGATCCAAACACCGGGACGGAGGAAGAAAAAATCCGATAGAGCTTCAGACGACGCCAAACGGAAAACAATGGTAGGAAACAAAAAGAGACAGCCACTACCCATGACTGCAGTGGGAGCACAGCCCCTCTTCTTGGGGAAGCCAAGTGGCGGCTGGTTTCTATTGCTAGGCTGTGCTCACTGAGTCTGTACTTTGTCAATGTTTTCCTGAATTTATCATTTTTCACTGTGGTCAGAAAGTCTGCCACAATGTATTCTCGTTTTAGGGCCAGATAGCATTCTAATTTGTTTTGATTTTTTGTTTGAGTTTCCCAATAAGTTATATAATTTTGTTTTTGTTGCTTTATAATTTGGTTGATTCTGATTGGTATTGTTGGTATGTAGCTGTGCTGAGGCTGGGGGGTGTTAGTGGGGGTTAGTTTAGTGAACTGAGCCTCAGGACCAGCTGAGTGAAGGGACTCTTTTCTGGGCTCAGTTCTTGGCATTGCAGGGCATGAGTGGGGGTCGCTGTTTTTTAGATGTTTCCAAAATTTGAATCCCATTTTTGGAATTTTGATTAATAGGGGGTATTTGCCTAATTCTGCCCTGCATGCATTGTTTGTAGTTTTCCGTTGTACTTGTAAGATGTTCTTACAAAACTCTGCATGTAGGGTTTCAGTTGGGTGTTTGTCCCATTGAGCAAAATCTTGCTTTGGAAGCGGACCCCACACTTCACTGCCATATAGGGCAATTGGTTCAATTACAGATTCTAATAATCTTAGCCAAATTCGAATTGGGATTTCAATGCTGATCTTTTTCTTTATGGCATAGAATGCCCTGCATGCTTTCTCTTTCAGTTAATTTATTGCCAGGTTGAATCTTCCAGTAGAACTTATTTTCAGGCCTAAATAGATATAATGTGTGCACTGTTCTATATTGTCTCTCCCTATTCTGAAATTATCCCTATTCTCTCTCTCTTAAACCAAACTGGAAAAGATTTGCAGATCTGCCTCTCACAAGCGAACCACTCCTCAAACAATAGGGGTTTCAGGACTCACACAGGGCATGTAGCAGCCACAGAATTAAGAGAAGTGACTTGCATTCTCTCTTTGAAAACATCAACAGGAGCTCACATCAGCTTTTAGCAGCGCTCGAAAGAACTGCTCAAACTTGTGGCACCAACTGAAACTCAGCGAGAGGTTTTCAACCTGTCTCTCTCTCTCTCTCTCTCTCTCTCTCTCTCTCTCTCAGGTCTCTCTCTCTCTCCCAGGTCTCTCTCTCTCTCTCACTCTCTCTGCTCTCTCTCTCGCTCTCTTTTCTCAAACATGCCTGCATAATGGTGACCAATCTGCTGCGTTTTAGCATCACCGTTTGTTTAACTTGCAGGTATTTATCTTGTTTGGCCGTCACTGTCTAAGATTTGCTCCTGTGGTGTTTGCACGCATTACGTTATTTTGTCAATATTAAGGATGATGTGTTCTCAGTGTTAGATGAAAGGCTTTGACAGGATACTCCATGCTGTTCTCGTTGGAGATCCATGGTATTTAGATGTTTTGACACTGCGGGTGCTAGAGAATCCTGCAGCTCAGAGTAAGACATTGGTCTGGTTTGTTATTGGGTAGGAATGATGTGACTTAGCGAGGTGATGCAAGCCGTCTGTCCGTAAGATGTTTTCTGCGAATGCAGGCTGGAGCACTAAGACGTTCTCTGTGAATGCAGGCTGGAGCACTAAGACGTTCTCTGTGAATGCAGGCTGGAGCACTAAGACGTTCTCTGTGAATGCAGGCCGGAGCACTAAGACGTTCTCTGTGAATGCAGGCCGGAGCACTAAGACGTTCTCTGTGAATGCAGGCTGGAGCACTAAGACGTTCTCTGTGAATGCAGGCTGGAGCACTAAGACGTTCTCTGTGAATGCAGGCCGGAGCACTAAGACTTTCTCTGTGAATGCAGGCCGGAGCACTAAGACGTTCTCTGTGAATGCAGGCTGGAGCACTAAGAGGTTCTCTGTGAATGCAGGCCGGAGCACTAAGACGTTCTCTGTGAATGCAGGCCGGAGCACTAAGACGTTCTCTGTGAATGCAGGCTGGAGCACTAAGACGTTCTCTGTGAATGCAGGCTGGAGCACTAAGACGTTCTCTGTGAATGCAGGCCGGAGCACTAAGACGTTCTCAGCAGCAGTCTGCGGGAGAAAATCTAATTACACGCATTGTGTCACAGCCTGTCAGATTAGGAACTATTTTTGTTTGTGTGTGTGTGTGTCTGTGTGAGTACTGCAAGCTCTAAAAGAACAAAACTGTGTGTGTGTGTATGGGAATAATTTGGGGCTATTGTGTTTGTGTTTGTGTTGGTTCCTGTTTTATAAACACATTTGTATCCTCAGCAACTAAATCATCCAAAGAAACATTATTAAACAATGCGGGATTCTTGGCTGTCAGAAAGACTCCCTCATTAGGCAATGTTATGGCCAGTTATACACCGGTGCTCAGGATTGGCTGGGTTAGGGCCAGTTATACACTGATGGTCAGGATTGGTTGGGTTAAGACCAGTTATACACTGGTACTCAGGATTGGCTGGATTAGGACCAATTGTACACCAGTGCTTAGGGTTGGCTGGGTTAGTTCCAGTTATGCACTGGTGCTCAGGATTGGCTGGGTTAGGACCAGGTATACACCAGTGCTCAGGGTTGGTTGGGTTAGGACCAGTTATACACCAGTGCTCAGGGTTGGCTGGGTTAGGACCAGTTATACACCAGTGCTCAGGGTTGGCTGGGTTAGGACCAGTTATACACCAGTGCTCAGGGTTGGCTGGGTTAGGACCAGTTATACACCAGTGCTCAGGGTTGGCTGGATTAGGACCAGTTATACTGGTCACTTAGGCTGGGTTTCGATGTTTCCCAAACACAAGGTACATCAGTCATTAACTCCTCCCACTGCAGACATGATTACAAACTGTATACAGATGATACAGATTACAAAGATACAGATGCATCTGGTCTGTTGATGATCTTCGCCATGGAGAAACATCAATGATGAAATCTGCAGCAGGACAGTTAGGGCTCCCTTGACACTTCCTGGGTACAGGCTCCCTCGAAACTGCTGGGGTCAGGGGTTCCTCAACACTGCCAGGGTGCGGGCTCCCTCAACACTGCTGGGATCAGGGGTTTCTCAACACTGCGAGAGTGAGGCCTCCCTCGACACTGCCAGGGTGCGGGCTCCCTCAACACTGCTGGGGTACCCTACCTTGGTATCCTGGGGTAGTGCTTACCCTGGCAACACAACATTACACAACAGCCATATTCTTGACAATCTCATCCTGCCAATGACTAAACTCTTTTTTTTTCCAAGATCACTTTTCTAGTTAGCTTGAAAATATGTACTCTCTTATTATTATTTTTTATTAATACAGTTTTTATAATATGAGTTATGTGTAGTTTTGACGAACTGTAATAAGTTGCTGACCGCAGTCTAATTCATTTATGTTTGTTGCTGTAATGCTTAATGCTTGCGTGTTATTCGGTTTCTGTTCTGTTCTGGTTTTAGTGGCCTTTAGAGATTGGAAAATAACTTTTTCCTTTGAAAGAATGTGCGAGCATGTGAGTGTATATTTTAGCGTGAGTTCCAAAAGCCCCCATTATGAAGGGATGGCCCACGCTCCACTGCAGCAGAGGAACAACAAAACTCACAGTGTTAGCGAGAGCATCCCATCCAACACTGCCTCCAGAGTGCCCATCTAGCCATGCCCTAAAACATCATCCCCCGCACTGCCAGCCTCCAAAAACACAACAAAAAAAGCCAGGACTCATTCTGATGGAACCCAATCAATCTTGGAGGACATTTTAAAAACCCTATGGCCTTCAAATTGGAGACTAGCACAGGATTTTATGAAGACTTTCTGTAGATTCCAGATGTCGGCTAGATCAGGATGAAGACCAAATTATTTTGCAGCGTGCTCTCTATCTACACTAGTATAGGCCCATTCTAATCCCGATTGCAGCCTGCTTTAAACACCACCTAGAGGATAGTTACACTAGTATAGGCCCATTCTAATCCCGATTGCAGCGTGCTCTCTATCTACACTAGTATAGGCCCATTCTAATCCCGATTGCAGCGTGCTCTCTACCTACACTAGTATAGGCCCATTCTAATCCAGATTGCAGCGCGCCCTCTATCTACACTAGTATAGGCCCATTCTAATCCCGATTGCAGCGTGCTCTCTACCTACACTAGTATAGGCCCATTCTAATCCCGATTGCAGCGTGCTCTCTACCTACACTAGTATAGGCCCATTCTAATCCCGATTGCAGCGTGCTCTCTACCTACACTAGTATAGGCCCATTCTAATCCCGATTGCAGCGTGCTCTCTATCTACACTAGTATAGGCCCATTCTAATCCCGATTGCAGCGTGCTCTCTATCTACACTAGTATAGGCCCATTCTAATCCCGATTGCAGCGTGCTCTCTACCTACACTAGTATAGGCCCATTCTAATCCCGATTGCAGCGTGCTCTCTACCTACACTAGTATAGGCCCATTCTAATCCCGATTGCAGCGTGCTCTCTATCTACACTAGTATAGGCCCATTCTAATCCCGATTGCAGCGTGCTCTCTACCTACACTAGTATAGGCCCATTCTAATCCCGATTGCAGTGTGCTCTCTACCTACACTAGTATAGGCCCATTCTAATCCCGATTGCAGCGTGCTCTCTACCTACACTAGTATAGGCCCATTCTAATCCCGATTGCAGCGTGCTCTCTACCTACACTAGTATAGGCCCATTCTAATCCCGATTGCAGCGTGCTCTCTACCTACACTAGTATAGGCCCATTCTAATCCCGATTGCAGCGTGCTCTCTACCTACACTAGTATAGGCCCATTCTAATCCCGATTGCAGTGTGCTCTCTACCTACACTAGTATAGGCCCATTCTAATCCCGATTGCAGCGTGCTCTCTATCTACACTAGTATAGGCCCATTCTAATCCCGATTGCAGCGTGCTCTCTACCTACACTAGTATAGGCCCATTCTAATCCCGATTGCAGCGTGCTCTCTACCTACACTAGTATAGGCCCATTCTAATCCCGATTGCAGCGTGCTCTCTATCTACACTAGTATAGGCCCATTCTAATCCCGATTGCAGCGTGCTCTCTACCTACACTAGTATAGGCCCATTCTAATCCCGATTGCAGCGTGCTCTCTACCTACACTAGTATAGGCCCATTCTAATCCCGATTGCAGCGTGCTCTCTATCTACACTAGTATAGGCCCATTCTAATCCCGATTGCAGCGTGCTCTCTATCTACACTAGTATAGGCCCATTCTAATCCCGATTGCAGCGTGCTCTCTATCTACACTAGTATAGGCCCATTCTAATCCCGATTGCAGCGTGCTCTCTATCTACACTAGTATAGGCCCATTCTAATCCCGATTGCAGCGTGCTCTCTATCTACACTAGTATAGGCCCATTCTAATCCCGATTGCAGCGTGCTCTCTATCTACACTAGTATAGGCCCATTCTAATCCCGATTGCAGCGTGCTCTCTATCTACACTAGTATAGGCCCATTCTAATCCCGATTGCAGCATGCTTTAAACACAACCTAGAGGATAGTAAAATTGCATACTTCCTAAACCTGCTGCTGACCAGGTTTTAAAAGAGACTAAGGGCTGTTCATTCAGAAAAATAATCAAGATTTACAGCTCTTTATAGTTTACTTCATTCACGTCTTTTGCACACATTTGTAACTGGCGAGTACAAACCCCAATTCAAAAAAGGTTGGGACAGTATGTAAAATGCAGAAAGCAGTGATTTGAAAATGATCTTTTACATAAATTTAATTGAAAACGGTACAAAGAAAAGATATTTAATGTTATACCTTATCAACTTTATTGATTTTTGTAAATGTGCACTAATTTTATCCCTGCAACACGTTACAAAAAAGTTGGGACAGGGGCAAAAAAGAAAACTTGGAATTTAAAAAACACCTGTTTGGAACATTCCACAGGTAAACAGGTGATGCCTCTTGATATTTTATTTTCAGGTACTCTTACAAGCGATACAATAACATCTCTGCATTTGAATGGATCTCTATGGGAATTAGGGGGTGGGACTAGATTAAGCTGTAAATTACACGGGAATAGTATAGAACCCATGGTTGGCTAAATGGGGTCTGATGTATCAAAAGTGCCTCAAACCATCACTCTGCTGCCAGATATGCAGTAGATATGGATGGATTACGTGAGTAGTCAGTAGGGTTCAGTAGGAAAATGAGTCAGGAGAAACAACCCTTAAAGTGATCCATCCATATCTACTGCACATCTGGATGCAGAATGATGGCGTGATGTTCCAAACAGCACATCTGGATGCAGAGTGATGGAGTGATGTTCCAAACAGCACATCTGGATGCAGAGTGATGGAGTGATGTTCCAAACAGCACATCTGGATGCAGAGTGATGGAGTGATGTTCCAAACAGGTGTTTTTTTAACGTCCCAGTCTTTTGTTTCGCTCCTGTCACAACTTTTCTGGAATGTGTTGCAGGCATCAAATTTGGAATCTGCATATATTTACAAAAGTCAATAAAGTTGATAAGATAAAAAATGAAATATCTTTTCTTTGTACTGTTTTCAATTAAATATATGTAAAAGAGAATGTACAAATTATTGCTTTTTGCTTTTATGTGCATTTTACATACTGTCCCAACTTTTTTGGAATTGGGGTTTACTTTTACACAAAGAATTCACATAAAAAATGGATTTTGTTGTATTGGAAACAAATAATCAATTCGCTGCACATGGTGTAAATTTCTTCTGTAAAATGTACTTCTATAATTTTTTAGGACCAATATTTAAGACACTGAAATGTAATTTAAGAAACCGAAATGATGATGAACCCATCAAGGAGCTGAGCATGCAATGGCCTGCTTCCACAGCGGCATCAATGCTGCTGGCCAGATTCGGGAGAGTGTATACATCCACGGTTCTCCTCCAGAACAGCTGCTCTTTTCCACAGCACAGACAGCAGCTAAGCTCACACAGTAGAGCCGGAGGAAGACCTTTCATTATTGGCTTTCGCATCGACCAACGGGGGTCGCTAGATGGCGATGAATGTGGATTCCTAACCAACTGAACCAATCACTAGTTGCGTGTCGCCCTACGGAGCTACGGAGCTACCAGCCACAGTCAGTACTGACACAAATATACTTGTCTTTTGACCAAATATAATGATCTAATTATCAGTTCCATATGCTATTCTAATGGCAATGGAGATGAGACGGATGTGTGCGGGTTGGACACGTAACGCACGACTCAGAACACTGACGTAATAATAAATACCCGCAAGGGCTTTATTATGGGGAAATCCAAAATCGTAGTCACACAAGCAAAGTCCAAAAACCAATAAATCCAGCCAGACCAAAGATACAGTACTGAGGGAGAAGGCAGTCTTGAAATCGGTATCCATGCACAAGTTCATTAACCAGAGTAGCTGTCAGCGGAGCAGAAGTACAATACAGGGGTAAAGCAAAGTTCGTAGTTGTGGGGCGTAGCAGGAGTCAGACCGAAGTCCTATCCGCGGGGCAGAGGTACAAAGCAGACAGCAGGCAAAACTTGTGGTCAAAAACAGGCAGTGGAAACAATAGGCAGGCAGTAACGATGGTCAGTAAACAGGCTAGATCAATAACGGTAGTCAAAACAATGAAAAACAATGAAAAACGCTCAAAAGTGACAGTAGTAAACTAAAGGCAACAATTTCGCAAAGACATGACAAGAACACTGATCTTATATGCAGGTGTAGACAGGTGCAGACACTTAGCTTGAGAGCAGCAGGAAATTAACAACAGCTTGAGAAAATGAGACACGTAACGAGGCAATTAGTAAATCGTTAGTAGTTAACCTATCCTGACCTAGCGTTAGTAAATTAGTAATTAACATGCACGAGAAACGTAAGGTAACCATGAACACATGGTTAGGTAGTTAGTATTACCCAATCCTGATCTAATGTTAGTATATTAGTAAATAGACACAGGAGAATGAAACAATTAGGGAAGCGTGAGTGACAGCAAGAGAAGAAACAGCATGAACGCAAGGCTGTGGAAAAACATGGAAATATGTATGCAAACAATGAACTGCATCGTAACATGAACAGAACACAAGCAAGACATGAACAGAAAATAAACTGTGACAAACACTAAACATGAAACATGGCATAAACATGACAGAAACGTAACAGGAGAGGCAAATCAATTTGGTCATCAGAACATTATGTTCGTAATTGAATTCGGACTAAAATCATGAAGTTATGAATATAAAATGTAAGACCAGAAAACATTGATTCTTTTTTTTGCAAAAAAAAACATATTAATTTTGCTAAAGTGGTTTACATATACTGTACGTGGTTTTAATGCATTGTGTTGGTAATACTAATAATAATACATTTTACATAATATGACATAATACTTTCTGGACACTCATGGTCACCTTACATTAAAAATATGTATTGTCTTTTTTATATAGGCAGTTTTATAATCATTGCAATTGCAGGGATTGAAGAAAACATAACAAATATTAAACTTTTCCCACTGTGCCTACCTCAGAACTGGTGAATACACCTTTAAATGTCTCTAAACTGCTCTCTGCAGAATGTGCTCAATGACGGGGAACACATAAACAGTTCACTTGTGGACTAGCAGGGGACTTTCAGGGGATCAGCTGATACGGAACTCCAATTGCACGCTGCAATCAAGACCTTCCTATACTTAATACGCAGAAAATCCCGTGTTAGTATGGTACTTTGGAAACTCATGATATTATGCAGCTGCATACTAAAAACTGAGGGCATCCTGTTTGTTTTTTCAGTGGTTAATCGTGGCTGCTGTGTTTAAGTGGATGCCATCGTTAATTCTTGTGTTATGGTATCGCAATCTCTTTTGTGCAGTTTTGTCGTTGCTTTATGCCGTGCTGCATGAACATGGCAATTTTCCTTAGTTGTGTGAATGAATTAAAGAAGTTGAAAAAGTACATCTGTATAGACTAATGGTTAACTAATGAAGTCTTGGACCTTTTTCTGGCATTGCGTGACATCCAGAACCTGGCTCTCTGCTCACACACCTGTTGACACCGTGATTTGTCACTTACAGACTAAGGAAGTTCAGACGAAAAACAAGGCCAAGAAACTGTGGTACAGGAAGAGGGCGAGACACGGAGCGTTTATACTGACCGAGGTCTGGTCAGGACACCGTTCTGCGTTCCCGATCTTCGGCATGGGGATTTCTGTTGTTGGGATACGGCCGTCCACTGCACGGGCCGAGACAGGGTTTTAGGAATCTGTCATTCCTTGGGGGGGGGGGGTTCGTCTTGCTTAATGTGGGGCGACAGGCTGGTCGAGTGGGGCGATCAGTATAGCGGAGGCTGGGAAGTACCACAGACTCAGCACCACCCAGTGAGAAAAGGGACCCCCCCACCAGCACTCCCATTTCAGTTTAACTCCTCATGTTGTTGTCAATTTTAAAAAGATGTAATAACTGTACTTTATGTACTATTCAAAGTAACACATACAAGTACTTGTAAAACAGAAAAATAACAGTATACTTATGCTGAGACCAAGGTTAAATCAACGTTTAACTTTTACTTCTGAAAAAATGTGAATGTCTTTACTTGCTTATTTGTGGGATTTGAGATCACTGACTCCCTGAAACTCAGCTTGTAAACAACAAATGAAAAAATTGTAAAAATGTTTATGGAATTCTTGCCTGCCACACTGCTTGTAGATAAACAACTTTTCACCGTACTTGAAAAATATCTTCCGCAACCTTCGTCCCAAACGTAGCCAAGCAGCTTAACGGCATCACCATAACAGCACAGTCCTTCTATCTTATTTTCATGAAGTGCTCTGAACATATAACCCAAGCTGTTAATAAATCAAGTTTCTTGCAGGTCAGATTCACTTTGTTCACAGTGTAAAACGAGGTCTGTGATGTGCTGGCCACAATATTGCACAAGATTTATGAGTGTTAGGACAAACGCAGACCAAAGGTTGGAATGCTGTTTATAGACCTCATCACCTTTAACGCTGCTCCACACTGCACCATCTGACCTAACATCTCTAGGGTATAAAACTTAATTCCTGCTTGTCTCTGTGACTTCACGGGATATTTATTCCTAATAAACACACACACGCAAACACACACACACACAGACACACACACACACAGACACACACACACACACACACACACACATATATAGTATATATATATATATACATCATTTTATATTTGATTAACAATAATTATGAGGGACGATATGGGACATATTCAGAATTAATAAGTATATCACAACATCAAACATGGTTCTGTAACTCAGAAATATGCATAAATATAAACTGTAAACTAGGCATAAACTCCACTGGCTATTAAATTTGGCCACAACTGCAAAAGCTATTCAAAACTAAACTGAGGGTTTCAATGTTCTTTTGAAAACAACGCAAGCTACCGTCAAAGAAAAAAGCTAATGCCATCAAAGAAACACCAATGCAGTTTTTTAAGAGGGGCAGCTTTGAAAAGGGCATCTGTCTGTCTGTACATTTGCGTAGGCACTCATGCACGTGTTTGTATGTGGGAGCACATCATTAGGATGAAAACAATGTACAGTATTATTTATGTATAATTAAAATAATGTGTATATTGGTTCATTATTACACACATACTGTGTCCAGTGAGGCACCCTTTTCAAACGCTGAATAGCACGCAGAAGTACAAAAGGTCAGCTGGGGTCACAGCCTCATGCGTGTTCTACTCACTGGAGACGGAAGCATCCGATTGGCTCTCACCGCGAGGTGCCTTTTACAGAAACCGTCACCGTTGCACATAATTGGACGCATTGTGGTACATGGTTCACAGCGAGCGATGTGTATATACACAATATTGTGTATATATAATGAACCAATAATGAACCAATATACACATTATTGTAATTGTACATAAATAATACTGTCCATTGTTTCCATATTTGAGGTTACTGAGGGGAACCAGTCCTGGCACAGCAGGCGCTATATTAGAATGAAGGGCGGTTGCATGTTGCACAAGTTGCATGTTGTGAAGTGGGGTTGTTTTTATTTTTTTACTTCCAGAAACTGTCTCCATGTTTGCTGCTTGTCCAGCAAACATGGACACTTTGTACATGGGCAGTAAAAGTGCGTGCCTCTATCCGGGGGCATGCTGTGCCATTGTGCCCAGTATGCTGGATGAGGGAGCGCGACAGCTGCCAGGAGGGCTGTGCTGTTTCCTGCCCCGCTGGGTTATTGTCCCCGCAGGGCCGGCTGTGGGTGTGCAGTCAGACATGAGCACATCAGGTCCCCACAAACAAGAAACAGGAACACACACACACACACACACACACACACACACACGACACCTGCGCATCCATGGCTGGCAGCCAAGCACACTGGCACTTCAGCTCAGCTATCAGGCCTGGTAAGTGCCAACCTGTCAGGCAGTGCAAATAATGGATGAGCAAAACCTGTCAGGGTGCAAATATTGAAAGATGGAGGACGAGGCCAGAGGAAGTTACCGGAGCAGTTGCATTGAAATCTGAAATTTGGAATATTTTTTAATAAAAAAATACAGACAGACAGCTGGCGTCTTTAGAAGAGTGAATTGCATTTAAAAGATCTGAATGTAAAAACATAGCTACTCGTATGTTAGTACTGTTTAAGGCCCCATCCATTCACTGTAAACGGCACTCTAGTAGTTTAGATCATAATGTTAACAAGATGTTTTGATTCCTTGTTGGCAGGCAAAAAATATACAGCTGTGTGCATGAACTTTATGGTAAATAACACAGTTAGTCTGTGAGTGGAAGCAACTTGTTATTATCTTTTGAAACTTTGATTTTGTGCACGCTGCGTTTGTGCACCGATTTTAATTTGACCTAGATTGAGTCGCGCAGGATTTGGGGGAATGGAACAGGTGAAAAATGCCTGTGAGATTGTTCCTCCTCAGCTGGTGATGGTGGAGGGTAGACAGGGAAAGGGTGTGGCCTTGAGTATGTTGGGGGCAGGGCATAGTGACAGTGCAACTTGGGACAGCCCTGAAGCGAACCGAAGCTGCCAATATGCCAGCCCCTTGGCAGCTCAATGGCAGGTGGCATCCATTGTCTCTCTGCCAGCCAGAGCCATGCCAGCTATACACAGGATAAGAGTCTGCAGTCTGAAACCAGACGGTAACAATCCCTCTATTCTTCTTTTGAAATACCTCCCCAGCCTCTGGTTTCCAGAGCCTCCTTGTTGTGCCGCACAAAAGCAGCCCTTCGGTTCTTTTTTCTGGACCCAGCTTCGGAAAGATGATCCTGCAATTTTTCAATAACAATATATTTTATTGAAAGCAAAAAAAGGAGCTCGCATTGTGACTGCTTGTTATCTGATGACACAGTGTGATCATAACCAGTAATTATCATTCCACTTTTGCACAAAGGTATTCCAAGTACTAGATTTATAACAAAATCATATCTTGGCAGCAATTCGTTTTTTTTTGTTGGCTCAGGTCAATCCCGGTTTAGGAATTTGCTGCAGTGTTTAACCTAATGATAATAACGGCAATCCATATTATGTACATGTAGTTGAAAAATGCTTAGGGTCAAAGAAATGTCTGATTTATGAGCACTTCAGCACTGTTTCACTAAGCGTGCGCTGAAAAGTAAAAGGTCAATAGGATAGCTTGTTGGCTTTAGAAGAAAACTGGCAATGGCGAGAACATTCATCAAAATGTTAAAATAAGTTAATATGTAAAATTCAATGAAATAAAAACCGCACATGCTTCAGGATTTAGCACAGCGACACCATACTTCTTTAATAAACTCCCCATATCAAGTGTAGATAGAAAACTTGCTTTTGTACTCGGAAAAGTAGAGGTCAGAGCAGGCATGTGGATTGAATACTACAAGCTACAACAAAGTGACAATGAGTGATTAATCATGGTGACAGAACACCAGGTACCGCAACGTTGATACAATGCTTTATGTGATCTTAATGTGAACTCAGAATGGGCCTTATATAATGGCTTTATGTGGGAACATGAGGCCATTTCTCTCCACACTCCAACACACCTATACAGTTCAATGAGTTCATTCTAGCAAGTGGAGTTTTTAAAAATGCATTCCATATTCATTATTCATTCTAAAAATGCGGTCACTGAGAACAAAATTTGGTCAACAAATAGTACCCTCAAATATAGAGAGGCTGTGCTTTGGATTCCAAAGTCAAACATCTAAGTTATATGAAATATGATGCAGTGTGAGAGCACGGTATCCATATTTAATGATTTGTGCAGATGGATCTAGCAGATAGCTACTGGCATATCAGCAGCAGGCCTACATGTTTTATATGTGTGTAGGTGGCGTTAACTTAATCATGTCCTGACCACAATGTGACCTTATAACCGTCTCCTATTCTCATTGGGTAATTTAAATCTTTCCCTGTCATCTCCAGCTGAAATTACTTTGCTGTAGAGACATGAATTGCTTGTCTTTTTGTTGCAACAAGATGTTGTATCAATGTTAGTTTAACGGTACTTCAATAACACGACACAATCATGCCAGTGACAACGAGAAAAGTGCACGTTAACTTTATCGTAAGCATATTTATTTTAATGGATGTAAGCATTATTTATAAAATTGTTATCTACTGCATAAAATAAAATGTTCTACTGCATATCTGCAGCAGAGTGATGGTTTGAGGCTCGTTTGATACCGCAGACCCTTGATGACTTATAGCCATTTAGCCAACCATGTGTTCCATGCTATTCCCGTGAAATTTACAGCTCAATCCAGTCCCACCCCCCAATTCCCATAGAGATCCATTCAAATGCAGAGAGGTTATAGTATCGCTTGTAAGAGTACATGGAAATAAGATATCCAGAGTCTTTTGATATCCTTTTATACCCAGTCATGATATTATCACCTATTTACCTGTGGAATGTTCCAAACAGGTTTTAAAATTTTTTTTTTTAAACTTCACAGTATTTTTTTTGCCCCTGTCTCAACTTTTTTGTAACATGTTGCAGGCATCAAAATCATAATTAGCATATATTTACAAAAATCAATAAAGCTGATAAGGTAAAACATCTTTTAAAAAATATATTTTCTTTGGACTGTTTACAATTAAATGCATGTAAAAGTGAATTTACAAATCACTGCTTTCTGCTTTTATGTGCATTTTACATACTGTTCCAACTTTTTTGGAATTGGGGTTTGTACATTTCATAGAAAGTTCAATTTTCAACACCAATAAGTGTTCACATGCGCCACTGAAGCATAACTCCGGCATAACCAGCAGGTAATGTGCGTACGTCAAGTGAACACCTGACGTGGAGCTATGACCATTTCCACCATGAAATGGAGTCACATTGAAATTTCATAAATCTCTACTTTGTCGTGATTTTCTACATATACCACATGTAAGCACAAATTTGATCTAAAGTACTTTTTATAAATGAGGCCCCAGGTGCTGCCTGCTGTCAGGAACATGCCGTGGGGTCAAGAACAGAATAAAGCAGAGGAGACAAGAGAAAAAAACAAAAACATAAAACTAGTGGGAATAGTTTTTTTATTTTTTTCTGGAGCTGAATGTTTGCGATGGAAAAATAGTTACCATGCATTCAGGCAACCTGCAGCTGAGCCGTCAGGCCCGTCGTGTCGGTGCTTGCAGACGCACGGGGGGGTGGGGGGGAAGGGGGGGATGACTCCATGAGCTGAGTCAGCTGTGGAGAGCAGAAAGGAGAGAGAGAGGGAGAGAGAGAGCTGTGGAGGGAAGAAAGGAGAGAGAGAGGGAGAGAGAGAGCTGTGGAGGGAAGAAAGGAGAGAGAGAGAGAGAGATATATTCTATTTGGCAAGAGGGATTATACTATAAAATTATCCAAAGTGGTGTAGGGGGTAAAGTTTATGGCATAATCAAATCAATGTATCTCAATAATAAGTGTGGAGTAAAAATTGGCAATAAAAGAACAGATTTCTTTCACTCCAGGGCAAGGTGTTCTTCAGGGATGCAACTTCACCAACACTCCTCAATATCTACAACATCTGGATTTGCTAAAGCAATGCTGTCAGAACTGGGCCCTGACAGTAAACTTAAAAAAATCTAAAATAATGATCTTTCAAAAGAAACCAAGATCTCAGGAAACCAGACATGTGTTCACTCTAGGAAACACCGCATTAAAGCACACCCTCTTCTATGATTACCTGGGGCTCAAAATAAGTGCCTCATGGAACTTTGGGCTGGCAGTGAATACACTGAAAAAAAAAAACTTTTATGCAATTAGAAGAAATTTAAAAAAAATTATACCGATCAGAGTTTTGTATAAAATTTTTGACAGTGTAATTCGACCAATTGCCTTATATGGAAGTGAAGTATGGGTCCACTCAATCAGGACAAGCATCCTGGCCTTGCATTAGAGGTCTGCATTCCTGTGGGACACCCGCGGTATCCGCGGGACCCAACGTTTTAACGTGCGGCACGGGAAAAATTGTCAGTGTTGCGGGCGGGAGCGGGCGGTACGCCTGCGGGCGCAGGGTAAAAAGACGAGGAGAGAAATCCCGCAAAAAATTGAGCGGTCGATTTACTAAAATCTCAATTAAGGGGTGTTATTTCGCGGATAATGCCAAAGCATTTGCAGGCGTTAACATTTCACACTTTGTGGGCGATCAACTAAGATTCATTATGCAAATGACTCCAGCCGCAAACAGCCATATTTAAATGAGAAATTTTGCATGTTTGGAATGGTCATACTGTAGAAAACGGTGAAACGTCTTGCATAAATGTTGCCGTTTTTATGGTATTTTTTTGTGAAGGGTATAAGTTACTGTTACACTGAACATGCTGGCGGTTAATTTATAATTAACTGAATTAATCATAACTGCTTACTAGCACTAAGCCTAATCTTGCCGTTAGTGTCCCATAAAATCATGTTTCCGTTTGATAATGGGTTTTATTGTTTATAAGGTTTTGATTTGCTTGTTATTCACTGTGTGTTATAATAAACGTTGTAGCATATTGTTTGTTTGATGCAAATGTGGGTTACTCTTGTATTCTGTAACACAATTTGCTTCATGATTTATATACACTGTTTAAATGCACTGTAGATGCTTATATTTTGCATCATATAATCACGACAGTGTAGCCTATGGATCATCGATGTTCATCTAATTATTCCTATCTACAATCATTTTACTACGTAGGCAGACTGTGATAAGCAAGCTGTTGTTACCTGTACAAAAATAATTGGAAATGCGATACTTTACTGAAAAACGAGGACGTTTCTATGCACCTCCCACTATTTTCGAGAAGTAATGTAGGGACGCCCAGGGTTGCATAGCCTATTCATTCAGGCTAACCCACATCAACATATCTTCAATTTTAACCTGCTGTTAAATTATAATTGTCTAGATTGTTTATTAGTGTGGTTGCCTCAGCTTTTTTGCATTATTATTATTATTACAGTTTTTCCGCCCAAATTTTGTCACATTTATGGCATATTTTGGACTTCAATAGCCTGTGCGGTAGGCTACTCTGTGGGCGGGAGCAGGAAAAAAAATTTTTATGTTGCGGGCGGGAGCAGGACAAACGAGTCCAGGGCTGTGTCTGAATCAGAGCCCTATCTACTGCGCCCTGTCTCCTGCGTACAGTGCACTGGCAGAAGTGTGCTGTTTAATGTGCACTGTTTAGCAGTCTGCAAAAAATATCCACCATACTATTTTCCAACTGCACTGTGGAAGTGTCGTAAGAAGGTCATAAGACGTCCCACCAGTGTTGCCATGTCCGCGGTTTTACAGCTAAATTAGGATACTTTCAAAGTGCAGTCACGGGTAACAAATGAAAAGTCGCAAAGCACGCACTTAAAAACATGGTAAAATACGTTGGTTTCAGTTAAAAATAGCCTATAATTTGGGCTAGTTTTGAGTCGCCATTTGGCTAGAAAGTTTTTACAAGATCTGGCAACCCTGTGCCCCACTCTTGCGCTGCCATGTCACATGTTGTTTTTGTTGTATTTGAAAAAAAACATCAGCGAAGCTGCGACAAATTGTTTTAAAACGAAGCTCACGTCAAATGTTTGTGTACTTTTTGAAAAGTGTGCTCCCGAATGTACTCAGCGAAACCCCGGAAGTAAGTGTGTCATCCTGGTGCAATTAAAAAAAAATGTGCGTACTCTACGACTTTCTCACCCTATTTACTCACCAAGGCTACTCAACAGTGTGGAAGAGTGCTGATTCGGACACGGCTCAGTTTTGTGTGGGAGCGTCCAGGAGAGGGATGGGATCTTGCAGGATTAAATAATCAGTCCCGCACAAACCTCTACCTTGCATACAGAATTTTGCAGAACTAAACAGCCAAAGAAAAACACCCACCAAAGCATGCAGGACTGAATTAGGCTGATACCCATTGATAATAAATATTTTTAAAAAAGCATTTCAATATTGGATGCACCTCAAATCAAGTCCCTAAGAATTACACTGCAATTGCAAGCACTGCACCCCAAAAAGAGTTCCTTTATTCAGCTGGGTATGAGACTCACTAACCAATTAATACCTGATCAAAGTCAGACCAGCATTGCTTTACAATCATAAATTAGAGTGAACAAAATAACCAAAAAAATGCCTATCTATCCAGAACACAAAACAAACTGAATTGTGATTTGGCTCTAAATTGTTTGCCTTTATTTGCTTATACATAATACATATATACTACATATATACATACTTATATAATACTTATATACTTCTTGCAGTTTTTGCTTGAATTTGGTTGAGTCTTGCATTTGGGTCCATACCAGTGTTCTAATTCATAACACATTTTTATAAAATATCAAAATACCAAATCAAATGAACAAAAGCTGCAAGTCCTTTTAGGGGAAAAACCAACTGTCTCACTCGCAGCTCAATATGTCTCACACGCAGCTCAATATGTCTCACTCGCAGCTCAATATGAGCAGCTCAATATGTCTCACTCGCAGCTCAATATGTCTCACTCGCAGCTCAATATGTCTCACCCACAGCTCAATATGTCTCACTCGCAGCTCAATATGTCTCACTCGCAGCTCAATATGTCTCACACGCAGCTCAATATGTCTCACACGCAGCTCAATATGTCACACGCAGCTCAATATGTCTCACACGCAGCTCAATATGTCTCACACGCAGCTCAATATGTCTCACACGCAGCTCAATATGTCTCACACGCAGCTCAATATGTCTCACACGCAGCCGGAGAGAAGACTTATGTCTACAAATAAAGAAAGACATGATTATAATGGAATGTATTTATAGGAGAAAGCTATGGAGGTAGATAGTGTGAAAAGGCCACACAAAGAGGTGTGTGTGTGTGAATGATAAATATAATTGTGGATTCTACTTTTTTGTTTGTTTATTTTTTATAGAAATCTACCTCCATAGAAAGCACCGTAATAGTGACATTTTTAGAAGAGTGTGTGTAAAAAGAATTAAGGAAGCAGGTTTTGTATGCACCAGTGACCAGGTCAAACATCACTGGAAAACACTCAAGCCAGCCTACTCTAAAGCCAAAAAAACAACACAAAACGCATGCTTCTTTATCAGTGGGCACTTTAAATAAATGATTAATCGCAGAGCCTACTATGCCTGGACAGAACATGTAGGCTACACAAATATTTTTACCGTACACTTGTCCTAGCCGAACTGATTCGCAAACAGACACTGTTAAAGTTATGTTTATGTAAAGAAATGTTAAAGACAAAGCTTTATTGAATCCAGGCCTGTGCTGTGAGGCCGTAAGAACTGGGATGTCACGTTCCGTCATCTTTGTGTCATGCCATAGTTTTTGAACTTACATGGTTATTATCTCATCATCGAAATTCAAATATTGATGAGCCCAGAATTAATTCAGTGGCAAAACCCAACAAAACCCAGTCCATCTGGTTCAATAAAAAAGGCAATATAATGAGGAATCATAGCGTGCTATCTTCCCTTTTTACCACTGCACATCCTGCCATAAAATATCACCTCCTGATAACGGCGATCATGTTCGATGAAGTAATGACACGAATGAATAATAATGTTAAATCTATGCATGATTCAGAGGGTTTGATCGCTGTTGTTGGCGCAGCCAGAGGGTCAGCGGGTGGGTGGCTAACACACCAGGGAGAAGAAGAGATTATGATTATGATTTTCAGCTCTATGAGATTATGAGACATCAGCTCAGAACAGTGACTGGCCTCCATTCGTTTTTCACAGAACCTGTGTGTTTACGTCACGCTGAAAAATGGCCCGTTGTTCTCAAGCAGAGAGGTGTACTCTTGCGAGAGATCGGAGCGCACACCAGCCCACATCCCGCATGACATGTGCACTATTTAAAATGCAATGCAATTGTCAAACACAGTAAAACAATATAGATTGATCCACGAGACCTGTTAAAGTAAACACGTCTCTGAGAGAGTATAACCTCAGAAACAAAGATCAGCTCCAACAGAAGCCCAGAGAGGAGCCTCTCTTAGAAAAATAGCAGACCCTGTTTTATTGGTAAATAAGACAGACCTGGAGCAGAGGCACATATATATTGTTTATATGCTAAGAGAATGCATGGTAGCCTACTCTGTGGCTCTCTGAGGGTGTGCCAGCTTTGATTAAAGCGGCACTGCAAATAGGGGGTGATTGGCGTCCGTTCACTGGCATTCGTTAACCTATGTAATATAAATACCTGTAAAAAAAACGTGTCGAATCTGGGTCTCGATGTGACGCACTGCGATAATAAGGATTGTGTTGAGATTTTCTGGACTGTCATATATGATGAATGGCTCTCCGTTGGGTCGTATCAAAACAACACCTCCGCCATCACCCCTAGAATGACGGAAAAGAGCAAGCGAGGATACGCACAGAAAAATGATCGTCTGGTTAATAGATTCTTGTTTTAATAAGGAGACCACAAACATTAGCCATCAGTGCTGTTCATATTATTCCTGCATTAGAGGCCTGGCTGCAGTTCAGCCTGCTGCTCCATCACATCTTTATGTCCCAGATATGCATTAGAGGCCTGGCTGCAGTTCAGCCTGCTGCTCCATCACATCTTTATGTCCCAGATATGCATTAGAGGCCTGGCTACAGTTCAGCCTGCTGCTCCATCACATCTTTATGTCCCAGATATGCATTAGAGGCCTGGCTACAGTTCAGCCTGCTGCTCCATCACATCTTTATGTCCCAGATATGCATTAGAGGCCTGGCTACAGTTCAGCCTGCTGCTCCATCACATCTTTATGTCCCAGATATGCATTAGAGGCCTGGCTACAGTTCAGCCTGCTGCTCCATCACATCTTTATGTCCCAGATATGCATTAGAGGCCTGGCTACAGTTCAGCCTGCTGCTCCATCACATCTTTATGTCCCAGATATGCATTAGAGGCCTGGCTACAGTTCAGCCTGCTGCTCCATCACATCTTTATGTCCCAGATATGCATTAGAGGCCTGGCTACAGTTCAGCCTGCTGCTCCATCACATCTTTATGTCCCAGATATGCATTAGAGGCCTGGCTACAGTTCAGCCTGCTGCTCCATCACATCTTTATGTCCCAGATATGCATTAGAGGCCTGGCTACAGTTCAGCCTGCTGCTCCATCACATCTTTATGTCCCAGATATGCATTAGAGGCCTGGCTACAGTTCAGCCTGCTGCTCCATCACATCTTTATGCCCCAGATATGCATTAGAGGCCTGGCTACAGTTCAGCCTGCTGCTCCATCACATCTTTATGTCCCAGATATGCATTAGAGGCCTGGCTACAGTTCAGCCTGCTGCTCCATCACATCTTTATGTCCCAGATATGAATCACACATTTTGGGGGAAATTTGAAGAAGACAGCTGGGCAAGTAACTACAAACCCCAATTCCAAAAAGGTTGGGACAGTACGTAAAATGCACATAAAAGCAGAAAGCAGTCATTTGTAAATTTGCATTACATATATTTAATTGAAAACAGTACAAAGAAAAGATATTTAATGTTTTACATGATCAATTTTATTGATTTTTGTATATATATACGCCAATTCCGAATTTGATGCCTGCAACACGTTCCAAAAAAGTTGGGACAGGGGCAAAAAAAACAAAATGTATGGGAAGTAAAAAAAAACACCTGTTTGGAACATTCCACAGGTAAACAGGTGATGATATGTCTGGGTATAAAAAGATATTAAAAAACTCTTGATATCTTATTTTACTTATCTACTTTTACAAGCGATACTATAACCTCTCTGCATTTTAATGGATCTCTATGGGAATTGGGGGATGGGACTAGATTTAGCTGTAAATTAAATGGGAACAGTATGAATAATGACTAATGGCTAAATGGTTCTAAGTCATTAAGGGTCTGAGGTATCAAACGAGCCTCAAACCATCACTCTGCCAGATATGCTGTAGATATGGATGGATCACTTTACGGGTTGTTTCTCCTGACTCATTTTCCTATTGAACTCTATAAAAAATAAGTCTGGAGAAACAACCCGTAAAGTGATCCATCCATATCTAATGCATATCTGGCAGCAGAGTGATGGTTTGAGGTTAGTCGCACCCCCCAATTCCCATAGAGATCCGTTCAAATGCAGAGAGGTTATAGTATCGCAGAAGTTCAATGTTGTGTAATAGCGAGCTAAACTGGTGTGTATTTCTAAAACAGATTGTCCAAGACAATAAATGACCACTGCATCTTAAAAATAACATCTCTATGCTTAAAACCAATAGTAGGATTGTATATTTATTTCATATTTAGTAGCAGATATTTATAGTAGAATATGACACAATAATTTCACATTTATTTTGTATTTGAGTGAGCAGGGCTTTTCACAGCTTTTTTGGCATACGATCAGGCTATTGTTGGTTTATCTTGTTGCTATGACGATATTCAAATTGTATATGATGAATAAATATATTTATGAACTCACACATAGATGCTATTGTCCACTATGCCACGCATCGGTAGGTATAGACTGAGCGGGGGTTGGACTTGCTACGGAAAAATAGTGACACTTAGAAACTCTTTATTCTGCAGAGTCACAAATCCTGTACTAATAGAGATTTCCGGAGTTTGAGATTTCTATTAATAGTTTCGCTGCAGGAGCAACGAATGTCTCAGTTGAGAAAAATGTTGGCGCCGGTATCCTGGTCAGCAAGCATCTGCACAAAAGGGTTAAGAATTATTAAAGTTCCTACTGAACATAATGCTTATAATACTGATTAAGCTCATACCTTTATGACGTTTTTACAGGTTCCTCCCTCTAATGACTGTGGCCTACAGTGCAATGCAGTAAAAATGTCTCCATTTTATTATCTGTCTCTCAGAAAGGCAGTTGGCTGCCTTTAGTAAAATGGAATCGACTGCAATGCAGTATATTGAAATTGAATATATTATCAAGGGCCTGTATGTCATCAATCAAAACACAGAGTTACGTGTTTTAGAGATCACTTCACTGTTTGTGAAGAAAAATTTAATCTTCTATCCAGAAGGTCACATTTAGTGCAAGATATCTTTTTAAAAAAGACATTGCAGTGAATGATATTTATCATAATAGCTTCCAAAAAGTCCACATATTTTCTGTATATTGCGGTATATTTCCTTGAGGTTTAAATCAAAATAAGTGCTTGATAAACAAATTTTTTTATTTTTTATTATATGGATTTATGTCTGTCTGTAAAATAATCGCATCCATTATAATCCAGAATGGCTGAAGCCTTTATGCAGTACGAGGTCACACACAATATCACAGTGAATCGCTGTACAATGTTGAGCCTGTATGCAGTAAGAGGTCACACACAATATCACAGTGAATCGCTGTACAATGTTGAGCCTGTATGCAGTACGAGGTCACACACAATATCACAGTGAATCGCTGTACAATGTTGAGCCTGTATGCAGTACGAGGTCACACACAATATCACAGCGAATCGCTGTACAATGTTGAGCCTGTATGCAGTACGAGGTCACACACAATATCACAGTGAATCGCTGTACAATGTTGAGCCTTTATGCAGTAAGAGGTCACACACAATATCACAGTGAATCGCTGTACAATGTTGAGCCTGTATGCAGTACGAGGTCACACACAATATCACAGTGAATCGCTGTACAATGTTGAGCCTGTATGCAGTACGAGGTCACACACACAATATCACAGTGAATCGCTGTACAATGTTGAGCCTGTATGCAGTAAGAGGTCACACACAATATCACAGTGAATCGCTGTACAATGTTGAGCCTGTATGCAGTAAGAGGTCACACACAATATCACAGTGAATCGCTGTACAATGTTGAGCCTTTATGCAGTAAGAGGTCACACACAATATCACAGTGAATCGCTGTACAATGTTGAGCCTTTATGCAGTAAGAGGTCACACACAATATCACAGTGAATCGCTGTACAATGTTGAGCCTTTATGCAGTAAGAGGTCACACACAATATCACAGTGAATCGCTGTACAATGTTGAGCCTGTATG
The DNA here is from genome assembly GCA_022702515.1 of Ilyophis sp. 1 JC-2022. Taxonomy (NCBI): domain Eukaryota; kingdom Metazoa; phylum Chordata; class Actinopteri; order Anguilliformes; family Synaphobranchidae; genus Ilyophis; species Ilyophis sp. 1 JC-2022. The sequence goes on along the minus strand of CM040398.1, from coordinate 1,531,641 downwards.
CAGTAAGAGGTCACACACAATATCACAGTGAATCGCTGTACAATGTTGAGCCTTTATGCAGTAAGAGGTCACACACAATATCACAGTGAATCGCTGTACAATGTTGAGCCTTTATGCAGTAAGAGGTCACACACAATATCACAGTGAATCGCTGTACAATGTTGAGCCTTTATGCAGTAAGAGGTCACACACAATATCACAGCGAATCGCTGTACAATGTTGAGCCTGTATGCAGTACGAGGTCACACACAATATCACAGTGAATCGCTGTACAATGTTGAGCCTGTATGCAGTAAGAGGTCACACACAATATCACAGCGAATCGCTGTACAATGTTGAGCCTGTATGCAGTACGAGGTCACACACAATATCACAGTGAATCGCTGTACAATGTTGAGCCTGTATGCAGTACGAGGTCACACACAATATCACAGTGAATCGCTGTACAATGTTGAGCCTTTATGCAGTAAGAGGTCACACACAATATCACAGTGAATCGCTGTACAATGTTGAGCCTGTATGCAGTACGAGGTCACACACAATATCACAGTGAATCGCTGTACAATGTTGAGCCTTTATGCAGTAAGAGGTCACACACAATATCACAGTGAATCGCTGTACAATGTTGAGCCTGTATGCAGTACGAGGTCACACACAATATCACAGTGAATCGCTGTACAATGTTGAGCCTGTATGCAGTAAGAGGTCACACACAATATCACAGTGAATCGCTGTACAATGTTGAGCCTGTATGCAGTAAGAGGTCACACACAATATCACAGCGAATCGCTGTACAATGTTGAGCCTGTATGCAGTACGAGGTCACACACAATATCACAGCGAATCGCTGTACAATGTTGAGCTTTGTGCTTCCCTGAAAAATCTTTTTTTAAATGAACTGTTAAATAAATTAATACTAAATCATGCATATTCTAAACCATGTTTTTAAGAATGCACCCAAGTACCATGGGTCTTGAAAACGTACTTGATTCAACAATGGGTACAATGTAAGACATGTTGTGAATGCCAATGTATTAGCTGTGACCAGCAACTGAAAATATTGGAGCCCTTCTGACTCTGTAACTATGGAAACAGAGAGGACGGAAGAGAGGAAATCTGAGCTCACCCACAAATGGTCATTTGTTTCTTTATTGCCTTCTTTAATTTCAAAATATTATTTTTGATTCTGAAGCTCAGGTCTGATTTGTAGTTTCTTACCATATTTTGGTTCCATAAAGTGTTAGCTGCAGGCCCGCTTGTCTCCAGAATCTGGGCTCCAAACAAGCATATAAATATTTTGTTGCTCGAAAAATCGAACCGTGACAAAGATTATTCAGTGAATGCATTTTTTCTACATATTTATTTTTATTAAAATGACTTCTCTTCGTGCTCTGCCGTGTGCTTGTGGCTTAAACTACGGATTACTCAGGAGTCCTTGGACTGTTACCAATTTGCATGTTAAGGAACCTATAAATCAATAATGATTTGAAAGTGAGGAGATCACAAGCAGGAGCAGGACCTGTGCAAGTGGAAGATGCAGATTCCTTTTAAAATCACAATACTGTACTTTAAGATGGTGCTTTCCTTTAATCCCTGCTGGGTAAAATCACAATACTGTACTTTAAGACGGTGCTTTCCTTTAATCCCTGCTGGGTAAAATCACAATACTGTACTTTAAAATGGTACTTTAAAATGGTGCTTTCCTTTAATCCCTGCTGGGTAAAATCACAATACTGTACTTTAAAATGGTGCTTTCCTTTAATCCCTGCTGGGTAAAATCACAATACTGTACTTTAAGATGGTGCTTTCCTTTAATCCCTGCTGGGTAAAATCACAATACTGTACTTTAAGATGGTGCTTTCCTTTAATCCCTGCTGGGTAAAATCACAATACTGTACTTTAAGATGGTGCTTTCCTTTAATCCCTGCTGGGTAAAATCACAATACTGTACTTTAAGATGGTGCTTTCCTTTAATCCCTGCTGGGTAAAATCACAATACTGTACTTTAAAATGATGCTTTCCTTTAATCCCTGCTGGGTAAAATCACAATACTGTACTTTAAAATGCTTTCCTTTAATCCCTGCTGGGTAAAATCTTATCTGGGTAAAGAGTCTTATCTAACAACACCAATGATGTCAGTAAATTAGACATTTTAAAGGAAATGTAACACCTGAAAAAAAGAAAAGGAAAGAATTGTTCCCGTTTATATGAAAAGAAAGATCAAATGAAGTGCTCCGAAGTTCTTGCCAAGAGGTTCCATAAGGGAGACGTCTCATTGCCGCTGGCCTTTGTGAGAAACTGCACAATTAGAAATCAAACGTGATGTCCTTTTAACTTGAGGTGTCAGGTGCTGCTTTGAGACTGCATGTTCAGAACTCTGTCCACATAGATGTGCGCTTCAGTAAATTTGATTGTAAATTTTTGGTGAAGATGGCTTTTGACATGCAGTTACATTAATGATGATGGTTATGTGCTTGTTTAAGCATAAGGTTTCTGTTAAGGTTTGTTCTGAAGCTCAAATGTGTCCATGAAAAACATGCCAGTGCTCTGTCTTGTGATTGGCCAGAAAACCAGTTTGAGACTTTATGTCTAGTCCTTAAGGCTGAAGCTTCAGGGGTGAATTGAAATAATAAGATAATGTTAGCTGAGGCATACCTGTTTCACTTTGTGTGTGTGTGTGTGTGTGTGTGTGTGTGTGTGTGTGTGTGTGTGTGGTTGTGTACATTTGTATGTGCATATATGCATGCATTTATATGTGCATTTAGCAGACGTGGATATATACTGAAGCAATTCAGGTTAAGTACCTTGCTAACGTCCTCCTACCGAATCGAGAACTGTTTGCAATCGGTTACAAGTCCAAGTCATTAACCATTACTGCCGCCCTGCCGCCCTGTTTATATGTGCATATTGTGCATGTGTCTGTGCTTGTGCCTGTATAAAAGTACATGTGTGTGCATGTGTGCATGATTGTGTGCATAGACAGGCTCATTTACCCGTGTGTGCAGATTTGCATGTGTGTGTGTGAGCTTGCATTTGTATGTGTTGGATGGGCCCTGTCTAAAACTCCTATCAGGTATAAGGCAAAGCAGAGCCGTCCATTCAGTCTGATGGCGGTGTGGGACACAGGGGTTCCCATGGAAACTGGGGACCAGAGAGTGAGCTGGGAGGGGGGCGGGGGGGTTCACCGTGGGTTTTGGGATGGGGGACCAGAAAAAGGAGGAAGTTCATGACCACAAGGGCAGCCTCAGAGAGGCACTGACATCATGATATCTGTGGATTCACTGCAGGAGGACGGAAAAGAAGACAGCAATCATAAGGCGGGGCCCGGGGGTGTACTGGGGATTGGGGGGGGGTGATCTTTGAGAGGGTTATTTGCTATTTTAAATTGCCCTGACGTGCTGCCGTGAATCAGAATGCTTCCCCCGGCATTGCTGTGCTTACCTGCAGGTTGCCAAGGCGACGGAGGGTTTTGAGTGACAGGCGTGGGGACCAAATACGACTAGCAACAAATTATTTGGGCGGACAGCCCAGGCAGTTGCTGGGGAGGTTCCAATATGGGAAGGAACGGTTTTTCTTTCCCTTCATTTTTGAAGAGAAGGACCCTGTTGTTTGTGAGAGAGGGGGCAGAGTAGGCCTGCCCTCGGCCCTGTCCCCTCTCCTCTCCAATTTTGGTATGTTTGGAGTGTCCTGTCATGACCGCGCTCCCACTCCCCTCGATGTCATTTACCCCCGCAGACGCCAGGGAGGACGAGCAGTCTAACTAGGAGGTCTGCTGTGTGTGGGGTTTCTAGATTGTTCCATTGTCTCCCATACAGAGTGCAGATTAAAGGGAAACCACACGCACATGGATAAGGCAATGTACTGATTTAGCATTACCTGTGCAATGCGCATGCTAGCCAGCGGGAGCGCTGTTGCTCACTCGGTTTAGGGACATGAGGAAAGAGGTCGCCATTGGTTTCAAAAAGCATAATAGGCTGAAAAGGTGTTGTGTTATGCTATGAAACACTGGCGGTGTGAAACGTTGGGAGCGGTTTCCATTTCCAAGCTCTTGAGGCTGAAATTTGAGGGGAATGAGGATGTGCGCTTGCTCTGGGTAACTCAGGGAGAAATCTTTACTCTGGTCCAGAGGAATTCTTCTAAA